>MJUU01058342.1:16581-28606 GCA_002080025.1 Modiolus philippinarum | reverse complement strand
AATTTTCCCGCCTTTTTTCCGTTTCCATGGCAACGGCGGCCATTTTGAAAATTTCAAGACCCAAGTGCACCCCGCGGCATGGGTATCTATCATCCTGTGAAGTTTCATAAAGATCGGACCAATATTCTCCGAGAAAACTTCCGGACAAGTTCAGTGGCGAAGAAGAGGGAAGAATAATAATAATAACAAGTGATAACTGTGTTCGCAAAGCGAAACGCAAAAGTCGCCCAAACCATCCTAACAAATTTTAATCTAAAAATATGTTCTACATTTCATACACAGCCTTCCTGTCAAATTTTATGAGATTTCGAGCTCTTTTAATTTTCCCGCCTTTTTTCAGTTTCCATGGCAACGGCCGCCATTTTGAAAATTTTCAACCTCAAAATATGTTCTACATTTCCTACTCAACCCTCCTATAAAATTTCATGGAATTTGGAGCACTTTGAATTTTCCCGTCTTTTTTCAGTTTCCATGGCAACGGCGGCCATTTTGAAAACTCCAAGACCTCACTGCACATCTTGGGATGGAGTTCCATCTTCCTGTAAAGTTTGGTTAAGATTGGACCAATAGTCTTTGAGAATTTGGTGGGACAAGTTCATGGCGGAAGAAAAAGAGGAAGAATAATAATAATAATAACAAAAACTTTCGTTCAATTTGGAGCACTTTTAATTTTCCCGCCTTTTTTCCGTTTCCATGGCAACGGCGGCCATTTTGAAAATTTCAAGACCCAAGTGCACCCCGCGGCATGGGTATCTATCATCCTGTGAAGTTTCATAAAGATCGGACCAATATTCTCCGAGAAAACTTCCGGACAAGTTCAGTGGCGAAGGAGAGGGAAGAATAATAATAATAACAAGTGATAACTGTGTTCGCAAAGCGAAACGCAAAAGTCGCCAAAACCATCCTAACAAATTTTAATCTAAAAATATGTTCTACATTTCATACACAGCCTTCCTGTCAAATTTTATGAGATTTCGAGCACTTTTAATTTTCCCGCCTTTTTTCAGTTTCCATGGCAACGGCCGCCATTTTGAAAATTTTCAACCTCAAAATATGTTCTACATTTCCTACTCAACCCTCCTATAAAATTTCATGGAATTTGGAGCACTTTGAATTTTCCCGCCTTTTTTCAGTTTCCATGGCAACGGTGGCTATTTTGAAAATTCCAAGACCTCACTGCACATCTTGGGATGGAGTTCCATCTTCCTGTAAAGTTTGGTTAAGATTGGACCAATAGTCTTTGAGAATTTGGTGGGACAAGTTCATGGCGGAAGAAAAAGAGGAAGAATAATAATAATAATAATAAAAACAATAAGTCTCCCAACTTCGTTTGGGAGACTTAATAAGAAACGGAGCAAAAACAATAAGTCGCCAAACTTCGTTTGGGCGACTTAATAATAAGAAACGGTAATAAGACAATAAGTCTCCCCAGACTTAATAACAAGTAATAACTGTGTTCGCAAAGCGAAACACAAAAGTCGCCCAAACCTCCCATGGATCGCCACCCTAATAACTTTTTTATTCTAAAAATATGTTCTACACCTCATACACAACCTTCCTGTCAAATGTTAAGAGATTTGAAGCACTTTAATTTTCCCGCCTTTTTTCAGTTTCCATGGCAACGGCCGCCATTTTTAAAATTTTTCACCTCAAAATATGTTCTACACTTCCTACACAACCTCTATGTAAAATTTCATGCAATTTGGAGCACTTTTAATTTCCCCGCCTTTTTTTAAGTTTCCATGGCAACGGCGGTCATTTTGAAAATTTCAAGACTTGAATGCACATCTTGGGATGGGGATCCATCTTCCTGTGAAGTTTGGTCAAGATTGGATCAATGGTCTCCGAGTATTTGGTGGGACAAGTTCATGGCCGGAAGAAGAAGAAAATGAGGAAGAATAATAATAATAACAAGTAATAACTGTGTTCGCAAGCGAAACACAAAAGTCTCCCAAACGAACTCCCATATTGGATACCAAGGCATTACAAGACTCCCTTTTTAAAAAAAAATTGGGTAGGGGTTTCCCCTCATAACCTATGTAAAAAAAATAATTTCTGGTTTTGCTTTTATGACAACCAAATGCTCTTTTGTCCATTACATCCAATTTCAGACCCTTTCGAAAAAAAAATTTGGGCAGGGGTTCCCCTTATAACCTATTTAATACATATTTCTCAAAATTTCTTTGTTTTTGTCAGAAAACTCAATTTTTCAACAAAAAATACGTTTCTGGTTTTGTTTCCATGGCAACAAAGTGTTCTTTTGTCCATTACACCCAATTTCAGACCCTTTCCAAAAACAATTTGAGCAGGGGTTCCCTTTATAAGCTATGTAATACATATTTCTAAAAATTCCTTCTTTTTTATCAGAAAACCTGATGTTCCCCAAAAATATGCTTTTGGTTTTGTTTCCATGGCAACCAAATGTTTTTTTGTCCATTACATTCAATTTCAGATCTCTTTTCAAAGAAAATTTGGGCAGGGGTTCCCCTTATAATCTATTAAATACATATTTCTCAAAATTTCTTTTTTTGTCAGAAAACTCAATTTTTCAACAAAAAATACGTTTCTAGTTTTGTTTCCATAGCAAAAAGTGCTCTTTTGTCCATTACACCGAAGTTTCAGACCCTTTCAAAAAAAAATTTGGGCAGGGGTTCCCCTTATTATCTAAGTAATACATATTGCTGTAATTAAAATACTTAATCATCAACAGAAACTACTATTTTCCCAAAATTCCATTTTTTTGGTATGGTTTCCATGGCAATGGTAGTTATTTTGAAATTTCCAATGCTGTTGAACCCTTTCTTACATGACCCTAACCTTTCTGTTGAAGTTTCATGGAGCCAGTGTTAATAGTTATTGAGAAACAGTGAAAAAAATGTTGAAAAACTTTCAAAATTTCAATTTCCCATAGGGTTACTATAGGACTACCCCACCCCTTTTTGATACCCTAAAAAGTACCCTTAATGAACCCCCTTTTGAAAAATTTTTGATGATTGCAAATTAAGATACATGGGGCTAATATGCTACCAAGTTTTAATATTCTAGGTCCAATGGTTTCTGAGATCAGCTGCGGACAAGTTCATTAGGACAAGAATAAAGAAAGATGGAAGAATAATAATAATAACTAGATTTGCAATTGCAAGCAATAGCTGATGTCGCCCCTGGCAGCCAATTCGATGATTCCATGCTGTTCGCAGCGTCAAAATCTACCTAGAAATTAATTTTCATTGAAATCGGACAATGTTGAAATTTTGACGTATTTTGGCGGCCATCTTGAATACGGCGGACATTTTGCAAAATTTTTTCGCATGAATTCCTTACTCTCATCTTATTAAACATTAATACAAAATATGAACAAATTCTGCCATTCAGTTCCTGATATATTGAATCCTCAATATTTTGACGTAAAATGGGGGCCATCTTGAAAATGGCAGCCATTTTGAAAATTTTTGTTAGTGCATGCACATCTTCTCATGATGGTTCAACTTTGTGCCAAGTATGAATGAATTCTGTCCAGGCATCTTTGAGAACGAAGCCGGACAAAAATCATTGGAAGAAAATAAAAGAGAAAAGCAATAACAATACTAGATTTGCAATTGCAATAGCTGATGTCGCCCCTGACAGCCAATTCGATGATTCCAGCTTGTTCGCAGCATCAAAATCTACCTAGAAATCAAATTTCGTTGAAATCGGACAAAGTTGAAATTTTTACGTATTTCAGCGGCCATCTTGGAAAAGGCGGCCATGTTGAAAAAAATTTCCATGCATACCCTCCTCCAGATAGTGATCCAACTTTCTACCAAATATGAATGAATACCATTGAAGCATGATTGAGAAAATTTCAATTTTTGTTAAAATTTGACGAATTTCGAATTTTTCGTATTTTGGTAGCCATCTTGACAATGGCGGCCACTTTGAAAAAAAAATTTTCTTGCATGCACCCCTCCAGATAGTGTTCCAACTTTGTACCAAGTATGAATTATTTCTGTCCAGGCATGATTGAGATATAAGCCGGACAAAAAGAGGTGGAAGAAAGAAAGAAAGAAAGCGTAATAATAATAATAACAAAGAAACGGACCAAAAACAATATGTCGTCCCGACTACGTCTGGTGCGACATAATAAGAAACGCAACAAAAACAATAAGTCTCCCAACTTCGTTTTGGAGACTTAATAAGAAACGGAGCAAAAACAATAAATCGCCAAACTACGTTTGGGCGACTTAATAAGAAACGGAGCAAAAACAATAAGTCGCCAAACTTCGTTTGGGCGACTTAATAACAAGCAATAACTGTGTTCGCAAAGCGAAACACAAAAGTCGCCCAAACCTCCCACTGATCAGCATCCCGGCAAATTCCAACTCTCAAAATTAGTTCTACACTTTCTAAACAACCATTATGTAAAATTTCAAGCAGTTTGATAGACTTTGAATTTTCCCGCCTTTTTTCAGTTTCCATGACAACGGCCGCCATTTTGAAAATTTTTGACCACAAAATATCTTTTACACTTCTTGCACATTGTTTCTGTAAATTTTCATGCAGTTTGGAACACTTTCAATTTTCCCGCCTTTTTTCAGTTTCCATGGCAACGGCCGCCATTTTGAAAACTTTTAACCTCAAAGCATGTTCTCCACCTCTAACACAACCTGCCTGTAAAATTTCATCCCGTTCGGAGCACTTTTAATTTTCCCGCCTTTTTTCAGTTTCCATGGCAACGGCGGCCATTTTGAAAATTCCAAGACTGGAATGCACATCTTGGGATGGGGTTCCATCATCATGTGAAGTTTGGTTAAGATTGGACCAAGGGTCTCCGAGAATTTGGTGGGACAAGTTCACAGACGGAAGAAAGAGAGGAAGAATAATAACTAGATTTGCAATGGCGAGCAATAGCTGATGTCGCCCCTGGCAGCCAATTCGATGATTCCATCATGTTCACAGCGTCAAAATCTACCTAGAAATCAATTTTCGTTGAAATCCGACAAAGTTGAAATTTTGACATATTTTGGCGGCCATCTTGGAAATGGCGGCCATTTTGAAAAAAGAAATATTAAAACGCACAATTTCATATGGTGATCCAACTTTATGTCAAGTTTCATGAACTTCTGATCATGCATCGCTGAGTAATTGACCGGAAAAACTTTGGCTGAAATAATAATAATAAGAAGAAACGGAGGAATAACAATATGTCGTCCCAACTTCGTTTGGGCGACTTCATAAGAAACAGAGCAAAAACAATATGTCTCCACAAACTTCGTTTGGGAGCCATAATAATAATAAGAAACGGTAGTAAAACAATAAGTCTCCACAAACTTTGTTTGGGAGACTTAATAATAACAAGTGATAAAGTGTATCCAAGCAAACACAGAAGTCGCCCAACCAGAATTAATTCTTTAATGTTCTTTGAAAGAACAATGCGTCCTCGATTTAGGAATTAAGGATTTAAAACTCATCATGATTCTGTCTATCAGTGATATCAGTATTTTTTATTAACTTGTACGCACTTCGTGGTTGCATCAGAAAAATCATTTCTATTAATATATTATGAAGTAAGGCACTTCCTCTGTTGTGTGTAATAATATCAAACTTTTTAAATTACACTGAAATACATATCAGTTTCATTGAATTTTGACAACCCATTTTTGAGAAAACCATTGCGTCAATTGTTCAACAACAATTTCTGTCTTTCCCGGAAGTTGCGTCATAATGATCTCATCATTGATCAACAATTTAAGCTTAATATGTACATTTATTGATACATTTATGTGAAATTAAAGTTTTGGCCATGACCTTGAACTTTGACCTTGACTTTCTTTTGAAGGTCACATTTTTCTTAACATTTTTTGTTTTTAATGTCTCTTTGTATCTTCAATGGTATTTGAGCTATAAGCAAAAAACCCGAAATCAGACATCAAAAATCAGTTTTTGGTCCTTAGGCCAAAAACGGTTGGTCCAATAATTTTGGACACAATGTAACAAATTTAGATCTTAACAAGATACACATTTTTGCCATTACATGATATCAGCTATCTATTATAGTTAATGAGTTAATCCAATGACAACATCAAGGGTCAAAGTTCAAAGTAACCAATGACCTTTGACCTTGGCATTTTTATATGTAACACATATCACCTAAGATGAATGGAAAAGGTTTCAAGTCTCTATCTCTTACCGTTTTTGAGAATAACATCCTTAAAAGATATGATGAAATTTTCAACGGGCATAACTCCTGAACGGTTGACCATAGAGTTTCGGTTTAAATGTAACAAATGTCGGTCATGACCTAACTAACATTTTTGTCATGACATTGTATTAGCTATCTGTTACAGTTTCCGAGTTAATCCAATAATAAGATTTGGGGTCAAAGTTCAAAGTGACCAATGATGGTGGTCATTTGGAAAATTTCAACACCCAAGTGCACATCTTTGGGTGGTGATCTATCTACCTGTGAAGTTTGATTATGATTGGGCAAGTGAACTCTGAGAATTTGGTTGGACAAGATGATTTTTGAGGCGGAATAATAATAATAATAATAATAATAACGAGTGATAATGTGTTTGCAAGCAAACACAGAAGTCGCCCAACCAGAACTACTCTCTTAATGTTCTTCGAAAGAACAATGAGTCCTCAATTTAAGAATTTGGTCTTAAGTTATCGTCATTCTGTCTATCAGTGATATTAGTATTTTTGAATAACCTGTACATATTTTGTGATTGCATCAGAAAATTCATTTCCATTTATATATTATGAAGTAAGGCATGTCCTCTATGGTGTGTAATTATATTATAATTTTGAATTACATTGAAATACATTCATGTTTCATTGAGTTTTGACCACTCATTTTTGAGAAAACTAGTACGTCAATTGTTCCAAAAACAATTGATAAGTCTTTCACGAAAGTTGCGTTATAGTATTATCATAAATGATCACCAATTTAAGCTTAATATGTACATTTACTGATACTTTTATGCCAAATAAAGTTTTTGGCTATGACCTTGGACTTTGACCTTGACCTCATTTTGAAGGTCACATCTTTCTTTACATTTTTTGTATTGAATGTCTCTTTGTATCTTCAATGGTATTTGAGCTATAGGTAAAAAAACCCGAAATCGGACATCAAAAAATCGATTTTTGGTCCATAGGCCCAAACCGGTTGGTCCAATAATTTTGGACCCAATGCAACAAATGTAGATCTAAACAAGACGCATATTTTTGCCATTACATGTTATCAGCTATCTACTACAGTTAATGAGTTAATCCAATGACAAGGTCTAGGGTCAAAGTTCAAAGTGACCAATGACCGTTGACCTTGGCATTTTATAATGTAACACATATCACCTAAGCTGAATGGAAAAGGTTTCAGGTTTCTATCTCTTACCGTTTTCGAGAAAACCGTACTTAATAGATGTGACGAATTTTTCAAGGGGCATAACTCCTGAACGGTTGACCATAGAATTTCGATCAAAATGCAAAAATGGCCGTCATGACCTAACAAACATTTTTGTCATTATATTGTATTAGTTATCTTTTACAGTTTTCGAGTTAATCCAATAATAAGATTTGGGGTCAAAGTTCAAAGTAACCAATGACGGTGGTCATTTTGAAAATTTCAACACCTGATTGCACATCTTTGGGTGGTGATCTACCCTCCTGTGAAGTTTGATTATGATTGGACAAGGGGTTTCTGAGAATTTGGGTTGGACAAGATGATGGAAAGAGGCGGAAAAATAATACTAAGAAACGGTGCAAAAACAATAAGTCGCCAAACTTTGTTTGGGCGACTTAATAAGAAACGGTGCAAACACAAGAAGTCGCCAAACTTTGTTTGGGCGACTTAATAATAATAATAACAAGTGATAATGTGTTTGCAAGCAAACATAGAAGTCGCCCCATCAGAATTAAATCTTTTAATGTTCTTTGAAAGAACAATCAGTGTTGGAGTTAAGAATTAGTGTCTTAAAACACATCCTGATTCTGTCTATCAGTGATACCGTATAGCGGGTTAATTTCGTGGGTCAAAAATTTCGCGGATTTGAGTGGAAGATGTATGCAAAAAATTTTAGCGTTTTAAATTTTCGCGCATTATCAAAGATCCTATATATTTCCTAAGAAGACATAAAATATTCGCGGAATTTAATTTTGCGATTTAAGTTCATCCGCGAAAATACGCAAACATTAAAACCCCGCGAAAATTTCCCGCTATACGGTATCAGTATTTTTTTTATTAACCTATACACACTTTGTGATTGCATCAGAAAAATCATTTCTGTTTATATATTATGAAGCAAGGCATTTCCTCTATGGTGTGTAATTATATCAAAATTTTAAAGAACACTGAAATACATACAAGTTTGATTGAATTTTGACCACCCATTTTTGAGATAACTAGTACGTCAATTGTTCGAAAAACAATTGATAAGTCTTTCGCGGAAGTTGTGTCATAATATTTTCATAATTGATCAACAATTTAAACTTAATATGAACATTTATTGATAACTTTATGTGAAATAAATATTTTGTCTTTGACCTTGGCCTCATTTTGAAGGTCACATCTTCCTTAACATTTTTTGTATTGAATGTCTCTTTGTATCTTCAATGGTATTTGCGCTATAAGCAAAAAATCCGAAATCAGACATCAAAAATCGGTTTTTGGTCCATAGGCCCAAAACGGTTGGTCCAATAATTTTGGACCCAATGTAGCAAATGTACATCTTAACAAGATACACATTTGTGCCATTACATGTTATTAGCTATCTATTATAGTTCATGAGTTAATCCAATGAAAACATCAGGGTCAAAGTTCAAAGTGACCAATGACCTTTGACCTTGGCATTTTTAAATGTAACACATATCACCTAAGATCAATGGAAAAGGTTTCAGGTTTCTATCTCTTACCGTTTTCGAGCAAATCATACTTGAAAGATATGATGAAATTTTCAAGGGGCATAACTCCTGAACGGTTGAGTTTCGGTCTAAATGTAACAAATGTTGGTAATGACCTAACTAACATTTTTGTCATTACATTGTATTAGCTATCTGTTACAGTTTCCGAGTTAATCCAATTATAAGATTTGGGGTCAAAGTTCAAAGTGACCAATGATGGTGGTCATTTGGAAAATTTCAACACCCTAGTGCACATCTTTGGGTGGTGATCTATCTACCTGGGAAGTTTGATCATGTTTGGGCAAGTGATCTCTGAGAATTTGGTTGGACAAGATGATTTTTGAGGCGGAAAAATAATAATAACAAGTTATAACTGTGTTCGCAAGCGAAACACAAAAGTCTCCCAAACGAACTCCCATATCGGATTTCTGGGCATTATAAAACCCCCTTTCAAAAAAAATTTGAGCGGGGGTTCCCCTTATAACCTAACTAATACATAATAGCTGTAAAAGGAAAAAAAATCAAAATTTCCTTTTCCCATAGGGTTAACATGGAGGACCCCACCCCTTTTTGAGCCCCCCCAAAAGTACCCTTAATGGACTCCTATCTGAAAAATTTTTAGATGTTGCACAACTAGATATATGGGGCTAACATCCTACAAAGTTTGAAAGCTTTAGGTCATATGGTTTCTGAGATCTGTTTCGGACAGGTTCATGCGGACGAGAATAAAGAAAGAAGAATAATAACTAGTATTAATTGTGTTTGCAAACACAAGAAGTCTCCCAAACGAACTCCCATATCAGAATTCAAAGGCTTTAGATGAGACTAACAGATTTAAAACAACCTTCCTGTCAGATTTCATTCAATTCTAAGCATTTTGTATTTTCCCGCCTTTTTACTGTTCCTATGGCAACGGTCGCCAATTTGAAGTCTTGGAGACTGAAACCCAATTCTACACATTTTAGGCAACCTTCCTGTACAGTTTCATATAATTCTGAGCACTTTGATTTTCCCGCCGTTATTACCGTTTCCATGGCAACGGTTGCCATTTTGAAGTCTTGGAGACTAAAACCCAATTCTACACATGTTAGGCAACCTTCCTGTAAAATTTCATCCAATTCTGAGCACTTTGATTTTCCCGCCTTTTTAACCATTTCCATGGCAACAGTAACCATTTTGAAGTCTTGGAGACTGGAACCCAATTCTACACATGTTAGGCAACCTTCCTGTAAAATTTCAACCAATTCTGAGCACTTTGATTTTCCTGCCTTTTTTTACCGTTTCCATGGCAACGGTCGCCATTTTGAAGTCTTGGAGACTGGAACCCAATTCTACACATGTTAGGCAACCTTCCTGTAAAATTTCATCCAATTCTGAGCACTTTGATTTCCCGCCTTTTTTGCCATTTCCATGGCAACGGTCGCCATTTTGAAAATTCCAAGAACTTTAGGATGAACTTTGGATCCATATCTATCATGCCATGAAGTTTCATGAAGTTTGGATCACTGGTCTCTGAGAAATCGTGCGGACAATTTGGAGGCGGAATACGGAAGAAGAAAAATAATAATAAGAATAATAAGAAACGCAGCAAAAACAATAAGTCTCCACAAACTTCGTTTGGGAGACTTAATAAGAAACGCAACAAAAACAATAAGTCTCCCAAACTTCGTTTGGGAGACTTAATAATACTAATAACAAGTGATAACTGTGTTCGCAAGCGAAACACAAATGTCTCCCAAACGAACTCCCATATCGGATTTCAAGGCATTATCAGACTCCTTCAAGAAAAAAATTTGGGCAGGGGTTCCCCTTACAACCTATGCAATACGTATTTCTCAAAATTCCTTTTTTTAATCAGAAAACTCAATTTTTCTACGAAAAATTACGTTTATGGTTTTTTCCTTGACAAACAAGTGCTCTTTTGTCCAATACACCCAATTTCAGACCCTTTCCAAAAACAAATTGGCAGGAGTTCCCCTTATAAGCTATGTAATACATATTTCTCAAAATTCCTTCTTTTTTATCAGAAAACCTGATTTTCAAAAAAAAAAATAATCATAAATAAGTTTATAGTTTTGTTTCCATGGCAACCAAATGCTCTTTTGTCCATTTAACCCAATTTCAGACCTCTTTCCAAAGAAAATTTGGGCAGGGGTTCCCCTTATAACCTATGTAATACATATTTCTCAAAATTCCATTTTTTAAGCAGAAAACTCAATTTTTCTACAAAAAGTACATTTATGGTTTTGTTTCCATGACAAACAAGTTCTCTTTTGTCCATTACACCCAATTTCAGACCTCTTTCCAAAAAAAATTTGGGCAGGGGTTCCCCTCATAACATATGTGATATGTATTGCTGTAATCAAAATAAAATCATTAGCATAAACTACTATTTTCTCAAAATTTCCATTTTTTTGTTTTGTTTCCATGACAACCAAAGTTATTTTGAAATTTCCAATGCTGTATAACCCTTCCTTACATTACAAACATCTTTGCTATGACATTTCATGGAGCTAGCATTAAAAGTTTTTGAGATACAGTGAGAAATATGGTGAAAAATATCGAAAATTTCATTTTCCCATAGGGTTAACATTGGCGACCCCACCCCTTTTTGAACCCCAAATGTACCCTTAATGAACCCCCTTTTGAAAAATTTTAGTCTCTTGCACAACTAGATATATGGGGCTAACTTCCCACAAAGTTTCAAAGTTTTAGGTCTGATGATCTCTGAGATCCGCTTCGGACAACTTCATCCGGACGAGAATAAAGAAAGAAAGAAGAATAAAAATAAGAAACGCAACAAAAACAATAAGTCTCCCAACTTCGTTTGGGAGACTTAATAAGAAACGCAACAAAAACAATAAGTCTCCCAAACTTCGTTTGGGAGACTTAATAATACTAATAACAAGTGATAACTGTGTTCGCAAGCGAAACACAAATGTCTCCCAAACGAACTCCCATATCGGATTTCAAGGCATTATCAGACTCCTTCAAGAAAAAAATTTGGGCAGGGGTTCCCCTTACAACCTATGCAATACGTATTTCTCAAAATTCCTTTTTTTAATCAGAAAACTCAATTTTTCTACGAAAAATTACGTTTATGGTTTTTTCCTTGACAAACAAGTGCTCTTTTGTCCAATACACCCAA
>MJUU01058341.1:0-58737 GCA_002080025.1 Modiolus philippinarum | reverse complement strand
AGGGGATAAACTCAGAAACCATAAAAGATGGCTGAAAAAGTATATCAGTAAAAATGTTCAGCATGTCAAGGGCTATATTTGTTTCATTTGGACCGAAGCTCTCCGATGAATCCCTAGAGAGTTATTGCTCTTGACGCGTTTCGGAAATGGGTTTTCACATATAAGTTCTAAACTGTTACAGATAGTATAGTCAAGTAACATATCAAATTAATCAGTAAGAAGAGACCTTCATTTTGAGCACAAGGTAAGAGGTCATCAAGGTCAGAAGTCAAGGTCATAGCCAATTTTTGGGATTTTTTCAGTAAAATCACCAAAAAAGGTAAGAGATAGGTGATTAAATGTAGTTGAAAAAGTTCAAAACTCTTGTTTACATCATATTTTCGACAAGGATTGACAATAAAATCAAAATAATAACATGTAATCATGACGAAAACTGGTGAAAGACCTTGCAATTGTTCTCTGAACAATTGACTTTTTAATTATTATTATTATTCTTTTTCCGCCGCCCCGCTGCCTAAAAACTACGCGACATATCATTAGGATACTTTGTGTGGTAGATCGGTCATACAACACGACAACAAATATGACCCTGTTGTTCTGAACTATTTTTAGTAACGGAGTTATCTGCCCAACACCGAAAACCCTTGTTAGAGGATAAACTCCAAAACCGTAAAAGATAGCTGATAAAGAGTAATGGGAAAAATATTCCCTAGGACATGACGGAACTTCGTTACATTTTGACCGAAACCGAGCGGTATGGTATTTTTTGAGTTATTGCCCTTTGAAAGTTTTGAGTTTCCGTCACAATTTATTTCTCAGAAACCGTAAGTCGTAGAGACCTGAAACTTGCACCATTGATCATGACTACACTTAAGCTTGAAAATGATGTCAAGGTCAAATGTAAACTTTGACCTTGACCTTTGACCTAACACCTTGTTAGTGGTTAAACTCGGAAACCGTAAAAGATGGCTGTAAAGTTGTAATGAGAAAATGTTCATCTTAACGAGACGTAGCTTTGTTACATTTGGTCCGAAGAGATTCGACGACTCTTTATATGAGTTATTGCCCTTTGAAAGATTTTGAGTTTCCGTTAATGCTTAATACTCCCAAACGATAAGTCGTAAAGACCTGAAACCTTCACCATTGTTACTAAGTGATATATAGCCATCTAAAAATGTCAAGGTCAAAGGTCACCGTGCAAGGTCGCCAATGACCTTAGACCTTGTTATCGCTTTAACTCGTAAACCGTAATAGATGGCTGAAAACATGTAATGAGAAAAATGTTCATTGTCATAAGACGCAACTTTGTTACATTTGGTCCGAAGAGATTTGACGACTCTTTATATGAGTTATTGCCCTTTGAAAGATTCTGAGTTTCCGTTAATGCTTAATACTCCCAAACAATAAGTCGTAAAGACCTGAAACCTTCACCATTGTTAATAAGTGGTAACAAGCCATCTAAAAATGTCAAGGTCAAATGTCACCGGTCAAGGTCACCGATGACCTTTTGCCTTGTTATTGCTTCAACTGGTAAACTGTAAGAGATAGATGATCAAATGTATTTGAGAAAATCTTTGTCTCATTGAGGTCTACATTTGATACTGGGGTCCAAAATAATTGGACCATTCATTTTGGACCTATGGCCCAAAAACCATTTTTCGAGGTCCGATTTTAGAGTTTTTTGACTATATCTCAAAAACTATTAAAGATACAAAGAAACTATAAGAAGGTAAAATGTTTAGCTCAATATGGCCGACAAAATTGGGTCAAGGTCAAAGTCAAGGTCCTTAGCAACAACGGTATTTGCCATAAAAGTCCTTAGCAACCATATGCAAAAAGTTTTGTAATGTTGTAAAGAGGAAATAAATGACATTGCCAACCAGAAGTGACTTTCCTGTCCTTAGCAACAAGCTATTTTTGAGAAAAAGTCCTAAGCAACCGTTGAGCGAAAGACTAATAAAGATCGTAACTTTTGTTTACACCACATTTTGAACTGAAATAGACAACAAAATCAAACTCAAACATGCAATCATGGTGAAAACTGGAGAAAGACCTTGCAATTGTTCTCTGAACAATTGACCTTTTAATTATTATTATTATTATTCTTTTTCCGCTGGCAGTTGCCTGAAAACTACGCAACATATCATTTCAATACTTAGTGTCATAAACCGGTCTTGGATGGACTGGACAAAAATCACCCCGTTGATCTGATCTATTTTTAGTAACGGAGTTATCTCCCCTAACACTGTTTACCTTTTTGGGGGATAAGCTCAGAAACCGTAACCGGTATCAAAAATCTGAGGTAGGGAAAATGTTGCATTCATCCTCAGGATGATTTGTCATGCAAAAAAACAAAAATTGGGGTCGCGACCCCGGTTACGCGTTTTTGACCCCTAAATATGCAAATTTCTCAAAGTTATCGGATATTCACCAAATTTGGTTTTTAGGTAGCTTTCATGGTCCTGATTACAAATCTGAGGTCAAAAATTATTTTGGTCCGCCATTTTCAAAATGGCCGCCATTTGAAATTTTGTTATCGCGATATCTCGGAAACAATAAAAAATTTCTGAAAACATTATATTGCAAAAATACTCGTCTCATTGAGATTTACATTTAATTCAACAGAACGAAAACTGTGCGATGAACCGTTTTGAGTTAAAGCCCTTGACGCGTTTTCGTAAATCGGTTTTTCGCGAATAACTTTTAAACGCTTACAGATAATATAGTAAACATATATGTTTAAAGTGATCAGTAAGAAAAGACCTTCAATTTGGGTACCAGGTTGAAGGTCATCGGTGACCTTTGACCTTGACCTTTGACCTTGTTAGGGGATAAACTCAGAAACCATAAAAGATAGCTGAAAAAGTATATCAGCAAAAATGTTCAGCATGTTAAGGGCTATATTTGTTTCATTTGGACCGAAACTCTCCGATGACTCCCTAAAGAGTTATTGCTCTTGACGCGTTTCGGAAAATGGTTTTTCACATATAAGTTTTAAACTGTTACAGATAGTATAGTCAAGTAACATATCAAATTAATCAGTTAGAAGAGACCTTCATTTTGAGCACAAGGTCAAAGGTCATCAAGGTCAGAAGTCGAGGTCATGGCCAATTTTGGGGATTTTTTCAGTAAAATCACCAAAAAAGGTAAGAGATAGGTGATTAAATGTAGTTGAAAAAGTTCAGAACTCTTGATTACATCACATTTTTGACTAGAATCGACAATAAAATAAAAAATAACATGTAATCATGATGAAAACTGGTGAAAGACCTTTCAATTGTTCTCTGAACAATTGACTTTTTAATTATATATATCATTCTAAACGTTTCCAAACTTAATTTATTTTTCTTTCTTAATTTCCTTGTTAACTCGACTCGTAACTTTCTTTTTATATAGTTATATTTTGTACTTCAAATATTTATTCATATTTATTTGTTTATCAATTAGTTGTTAATGTTGTCATCTTTTATGCAATATTTTGAAATATAATTGTATAAACTATGTTTTAAGTGAAGTATTCAATCAGGAAAACACAACTTCTCAACAAACCGATTTCACATCATTTAGGGGCAAGAACTGTGAAATCTCAAAAACCAATCACTAAGAATACCTCGCTGTCGACTAGAAACATTTCCTAAACCATTTTCCCCTCTTCAATTAGGCTTTGGAATTCTATTTGATACAGTGTGACAGGTGCTGTATACAGAACTGCTTACCCTTCCGGACCACCTGATGTCACTCTGTGTTTTTTAAGAGTTCACATTGCTAGTGCTTTAGTTTTTTTTTGTGTTGTATATGTAATGTTTGTTTGTTTTGCGGGCATATAGTGTATTTGGTTTCCGTCTTCTGGTGTTCTTGGTTTTGCCTTGTCTCTTGACTTTGATTTATGTAATCTTGTGTTTTATTCCTTCGGAATTATACTGCCGTTGTTGTTGTGGAGAAATAAATCAGATAATATTAGTACTATACATACAATTCAAGTCTGATCAGACTTGAATTTTATGAATAGTACTAATATTCACAAAATATTAAAACTTTATTTCAAAGCAAACACAAGATATCACCCGGAAACCATAAAATTAACAGATGCTGAGAAATGCAAGGAAAATTACTCTGGAATTCAAAATCAATCGCAGTGAAAACCGAACTTGACCTAAATTTTGTAAGTAGAAACATCGTCCCAAAATATTTATTTTTTTCTTCAAAGCAAACCCAAGTAATTATCTGCAACCATAAAATTAACCAAATTTCAAGGGCAATAACTCTTGAACACAAAATCCGATTACATTTGAAATCAAATTTGATTTATATTTTATAATTAGTAAACAATGGAGGGATATGGAGTAAATGCTCATCAGACAAATTTTCTACAAATACATTGTAAAACCAAGCAATCGAACAACGCTTTTTGTATTTCTTTTCATTTTTAAGTCACCGTGATGATTGTAAAATTGTCTTAAAATATTAAAACCCTCCCTCAACGCAACCGCAAGTTATCATCCGGAAACCAAAGTGTGATGGACGGACGGACGGACAAGAGGAAGCCTATAGACCGCGATCTTTTCAATTCCAATGTGTTGTTAATTTCTCACTTCGTAATTCTTTTTTATACTCTACGACCCCCTTCCTTACAACTTAACGTTGATTTGAGGATAATTATTTTGTTGATAAACAAGATCATTCAATTGAAAAAAAAATTAAAATACTTTAAGGCATTCTTGTAGTGAAGACAGATTTTGTAATTATTAAAACATTTCTCCTTCCGGTTGTTTAATGGGCCAATGGGCTGAAACTTGGTTGGTAGATTTTAGTTACTGTTTATCGAGTAAAAGACATGCTTACAGCAATAAAATTAGGATTCTGATACCGTTCGAATTATAACTAGATTTGCCACCAGACGCTTTCGTAGAATTTGAGTGGTATTTATAACAAATATTATGCTGACTGAGATCGTTAGATTTTATTATCAAACCATTTAGCTACCTATGGCTAATACTGTGGCGTAAGAAATGTGCTACAATAATTTGAAAATGTTTCTAATATGAATTTTGGTATCTGACAGGTTTTTAATTAGCTTTATAAACATTTATATTTTATGTAAGCTGTTCTCAATATAAGCTTTTAACTATTTGTGTAATGAGCAGTCTACCATCTTAATACTTAATATTTTGCGATATTTCTAAAACTTTTGATAGAGTTTGGCATAAAGGTTTGATAAAAAAAAATTAGTCATACGGAATATCAGGAACATTGATTCATTGGATTAAAGATTATTTAACTGATAGAAATCAGTTTGTTGTAAACAACGAAACATCACCCCCAGATAAAGTAAGAGCGGTAGTTCCCCAGGTATCTGTAGTGGGACCTTTATTATATATTAATGATATAGCTGATAATTTACAAATGTAGGTAATATAGCACGTTTATTTGCAGATGACACTTCTCTTTCTTATTCGGGCAAAATTTTAATATCATGGAAACTGAAATTAATAGTCATCTAAGTTTACTCAACCAATGGGCTGAAACTTGGTAAGTAGATTTTAATCCAAACAAAACCAAAGCTTTGGTTATTTCTAATACCATAGTACCTGACCTCAATTTTATGTTTAATGGAGTACAAGTTGAAATCGTTGAAAATCAAAAACACTAAGGGATAAATTTTTCATCTGACACGATTATAAATAAAGCTCTCAAGCAAATTTGCGATCTTAGGAAATTGAAATTTATATTATCAAAAAATGTTCTTTCTTCTATTTATTTGACTTTTATTAGGCCAATTCTAGAATATGCATGTGAAGTTTCGGAGGGTGTTTTGAAAAAGTAATAGAAAAACTAGAAAGAGTTCAATTAGAAGCAGCAAGAATAGTTTCGGGCCTGACACAATATACCAGTAAAGAAGCCTTGTATTTCGAGACGGGATGGGAACCTTTGGAAAATAAACGAAACTACCGTAAACTGACTATATTTTATAAAATGCATAATAAAATGTGTTCTCCATATCTATATAATTGCTTACCGCCGATTATGGCAGATGTTAGTGATTATAATATTTGTAATAGCAATAACTATGTGACCCGAAGAAGTCGACTGAAAACCTCGTCACTTTCTTTTAAACCTTCAACGGTATCTCTATGGAATGGTATGGACTTCTCTATCAGAAATTTTCCTACTTTCTCCTCCTTTAAAAATAAAATTAGAAGTTTATCCTTCAAAGCTTCAAATTACTATGGGGAAGGGGATAGGAAATTAAATGTTTTGCATACAAGATTAAGACACCAAAGTAGCTGATTAAATGCTGACCTTTCTCGTATTCATGCAGTGAACGACTCAAAATGCAGATGTGGTGCTGCACATGAAGATGCATTCCATTACTTTTTTGAATGTCCACTCTACCAAAACGAAAGAATATTATTGGTTGGAATTTTAAATCCAAATGACTTCAATATAGAAACATTACTGTTCAATGATAATTTAAACTCAAAAATTTTCAAGTACGTTCGCACATATTCGTCAAACTAAGCGTTTTTAATGAAATGGTATAGTAAGGTAAATTAATAAGAAGTATCACCTTTTTTGCTTGCGTTTTGTTGTTTCTTTGTGTATAGTGTAGCAATATTTATATAATGTGCCTTGCTGTTATCTGTTAAGGAGAGGACTTTAAATAAATTGTGACAACTTGTTGTCCAATCCCTTTGTCACTTTTTGGCAATAAAATATTACAAAAACAATCGATATGCCAAAAAGAAAAAAATCATTAGCATGCTTTTGTTTTGTTTTTCCCCGAGTCCTGTCAGTATAGTTGATTACTAAGACACAGTGTGGGAGAGAACGTGAATAGCATTTTTCTTATTTTCAAAATTGTGATTTGTACAGTCGAAAATTTAAAAAAAAATAAAACTTACAATTATTAATAAAGACAGGTCATTGAAATTAATATCACTGTTCAAATAAATACTTCAAAATAAATCCCATTCACAATTCCCAATGATGTCAGAATTTTAAGTGGTTGAGTGGATCTAATGATCTTCATCCTGGACTATACAGCATGTTATCTTAGAAATATGCATTATATGGATATAAATAACTAATATTTATTACAAAACAATAAACGAAATACGTTAAATAACGAATGCATCATCTTGTATCAGACGACATTTGAAAATGATCGTTTCTACTCCAAAAGTAAGGGAAATGTGATAAGACACATGTATGAATGGCTTAAACGACTAACATTTTTATGTATCTTGTAAAATATCAAATGAAATGTATTTCAAACGAAGCCCAGAATATAGAACACGTTTAACTAGCATGTGGTTAAGTTGCATTTTTGAAACGAATTTTTATATAAATGCATCAATGCAGTTTATAGCAAACTGATGTCGTTTAAATCAAATTCGCTGTATGCATTAAAGAAAAAGCAAGAACGAACGTCTTTAAATATTGTTAATACACACATAAAAATCGAAGTACTTACATAATTGGTTATTAAATACTACGCAAAAAAAAATCAAATCTCTGGTGTAAATTAATTTTGGAATGTGAAAAATTCTATTGAAGTGTTTGATAAACTAAAATCAATTCAAAGACCCGTCTCATCCATTCACAGTTATGATTTTTGTAAACTTTATACAACCCTTAGACGTAATTGATTCAATATAAATTTGGACAACTTATTAAATGGTCTTTTAAATTTCTGGTCTGCAGTAAGGTCTTTTTAACTAACAGCAAGGATTTTATCTAATATTACTTCACTGTTCTTGGCCTTGTGTACTCAATCTTTTGCTGGAAAACATTTGTGTTCGTTTTAGCAACATAATTTATTAACAAGTCATATGTTTTCCCAGAAGGAACAAAATTTGCACCTCCCATTGCAGATTTTTTTTATCTGTTACGAACGAGACTTCATAAAAATCTTCAAAACGGAACTATAAAAAAACCGTGATAAACTTATTTCTATTTTCAATTATAGCAGTTGGTATATTGACAATATCCTAAGTATTGACAACCCCCACTTTTCAAATTATGTAGACATTATTTACGCACAAGTACTGAAATTATATGAAGCTAACAATGATTCCAAATACTGCCCTTCTCTGGATCTAAAAGATCATAAAAGACTGGTAATAAAAATAAAAGCGAAAGTATATGGTAAAGAGTATGATTTTTTATTTCACTATTACTAATTTTCTCAACTACGATATTTCTCTAGCTCCATCCTATGGGGTATATATTTCTCAACTGGTACTATTTGCAATAGTTTGTTCTACTCTTGACGATTTTAATGAACGTAACTCACTATCGCAGCCTAACTTTTACAACAGGGTTACAGATTTCAGAAGTTGTTGAATACATTTAAGAAATTTCATGATAGATATGAAAGTTTATCGAAGACAGCTTATTACTATGGGCAGTTGTAATACTCATTTTTACGGAATCAAAAAAAAAAAAAAAAATCCCAGAAACTGATTAAAAGTCAAGAAAAATTGGGACGTCACTTACTGTACATAATAATTAACATTCTATACATAATAGGGGATGTCAATAGGATATTCTGCTTGTGACCGTTAAATAAGCTTTGAGATCTAGTGACCTGAAAATTTTACATACAAACTGGCCTCTCTCTGATACTGCCGATGTCTACTGAAATATATATTTGTACGATGATTCTTGACCAAACTGTTCAGAAAGTTTTGAGTGATTTTTCTTCCGCAGTACGACTGGCATCTTGAGCTTGTCGGTAGATAATTAGTTTAGGATGGTCTTATCAAACTGTTGATATTTCCCTATTCCATCCAAAATGTATAAAACAACACTCTTAATTGTTAAATAAACTGTAGTAACCATTTCATTTTCAGATATAAATAAAATAATGCCAGATAGATTAATATTGAATACATTCCAGGAATTTAATTGTAAAATAATAAAGTAAATCTTTATAAGATTTTGCTCCATTTTTGTTCATCTGTGAAAAAAAAACCAAGAACCAAGATACCAGAAGTACTAAGAAAACAAATCTCCCGAAGGGACCAAAGATTTGACAAAAACAGAACTTTGCATTGGGGAGACAATATTCCAACAAGAACATAAAATGTAATGAAATTAAGGTATTTTAATTTTTTGTTGTTGTTGAAAATACAGGTTTTCGACATGGTCCCAAAAACATCTATATATATAGAAACTTCTCTTGACATATTTCAACTCTTGGAAATCAAAATGTACTGAACGCATTTTATCAAACTTTTTAATACTTGATTCAGTAAAATCGTTGAATTTTATCAATAGAATTAAAACAAACTATGTGCTCATATGAACATTTATCAAAGCATTAGATTCAATCAAGTGATGCTTATTTCTTAAAACATGTTGTAAAGATAACTAAAGATACTATCACTTGTTGAAACAAATTTATGTCTCCTTTCATCTTGATAAAAAAATATATTTGAAATGTCATATAAAACATAAATATCAACAAACATTTCAGTTAAAATAAGATAAATAATCAGGTAAACAATCACTATACCTCTTTCATACCATTTCCGTGAAGCTCTCAAAATTTTCAATATCTAATATAATATCTAATATAATATCTAATATATTAATATTGCTAATATATTACCTGTAAAAACTCGTAACATTTTAAAAAATGTTGATTCTGTCTTTATAATTTGATTCAAACTTTTGAAATATAGGCTGCCTGTAAAGATCGTGCGTAATTTAAAAAATAGTAATGGTGAATTACATGATACCCCGCCACGTTTCACAAAATTTCTAAGTTAAAAGGGGCATAACTCGAGAACTATGTGTACCGCTGAACCCGAAATTATACTTGGCCTGTGTTTTGTGGTAAAGAATTTACTACCAAATTTGAAGACAGCATAAATTTTCATTCACAAATTATGAGTACAAAACCCTAAAATTTGCAAAATTTCAAAGTTTCAAGGGGCAAAACTCCAGAACGCCTTGGAACGCTGAACCCAAAATAAAACTTGATTTGAGTTTTGTGGTAAATAACTTACATACCAAGTTTGAAGACTTTGTGATATTTTGTTCATAAGTTATCAGTCGGAAACCCTAAAATTCGGAAAATTTCAAAGTTTCAAGGGGCATAACTCCAGAACCCCTTAGACCTCTGAACCCCAAATCACACTTGACCCGAGTTTCGTAGTAAACAAGTTGCAAATACAGTTTGAAGACCTTGTGTTATTTCGTTCACAGATTATCAGCGGGAAACCTTGAAATTCGCAAAATTTCAAAGTTTCAATAGGCATAACTCCAGAACCTCTCCAACCTCTGAACCCAAAATCGAACTTGACCTGAGTTTTGTGGTAAGCAAGTTGTTTACCAAGTTTGAAGACCTAGCGTTATTTATTTCATTCACAAGTTATCAGTCGTAATCCTTCGGGGGATAGACGGACAAACAGACGGACGGACGGACACACGACTGAGGGTATCACACAACACCTGGCCACTTTATGTCGGGGTATAAAAATATAACAGTCTGATGGTAAGTCTAATTTCCAACCCCATTTTTACACAATGAGATGTTTAATGCGTCCAGAGTAATGACAATGTGATTTAATACTCAGGAACGTCAAGATAGCCATTTCTCAAATACCTCTTTCAATTTTTTTTTTCAACTTTTAATCTGCTTAATTCGACTTTTTGCAAATAGATTTGTTTTGAATTTGGCGAAAGTAATAACGGTAATTATTAAAACATAGTAGTCTTTACGGTCATCGCAACAGGCTTGGACTTAGTAAAATTTATTTGTCATCCGTGTATTTCGTCGGCTTCTTTTTTACCGATGGATTGGTATGGATTTAACCTCAATTTCAGCAGTATTTCAGTTATTTCATGACGGTCAGTTTTAATGGTGGAGGAAGCCGGAGAGAACCACCAACCTTGGGCAGGTAACTGACATACCTAATCACTTACGATTATAGGTCGAGTTCACCATTTTTTGCAATGTACAAAGCGGGGCACGAACTCATACTGCAGTGATGATACTACAGTAGTTGTATAGGTAGTAGAACTACCTTAACCACTCGAGCAATCAGGCCCCTCTTTTTTACCGAATAGCTTTTATTCAATAGATGTTGTGTAGGTATTAAATAATTGCAGATCATTTTCGCCATTACCAAAAAGAAAACTATGTTATTGTGTATTGGCGAGTTCTATGTAGGAGTTAAACGGTCTAATAAAATAAAAAGTTTCTTTCAAGAAATATTGATTGTCAGGGTTTTTCTTCTTTTCTTCTTATTCCTAAGATTTTCTTGAAAAAAACATTCAAAGCGTAAATTAAAAAAATGCAAACAGATAAAAAAATATATCTTACTCCGGAATTTCATGAAGTATTTAAGAAAATTGTATCGGATTTCATTCAGGGAGGGAATTGTTGTATTCAACCGACGTCAAGGATAATTTGATTATGAGAAAAGCGGCTTAACTCTAGCTCAGTTGATCAAGTGGATATTTTTTAATTTTTTTAAAGTAATCTAAATAGAGCACGCCTAATTTTCCTCTGGTCATCTAAAATCAATCCAAATTTATAAACAGCAAGTAAATATAAATAAAATATAAAAAATATATTTGATAGAATGATAAAAATTTTAAACACGTCTTTACTAAAAAATAAAACAAAATTGCTTGAGTTGTCAAAAGATATACTTTGGCCAAACTAAAGTATACATTTCAAAAAGTAACTGTGGTCGTTGGTTATAAAAAATGAGTATATAATACCAGATCCGTTGAAATAGTCTCTGCTGCACAACAAATATTTGAAGACTATGAAGAAAAAATACATTTTTCTTAAATACATGAAAAAGACACAACGACAACATTACCTAGGCATTAAGAGCCAGAAAGGGAAGCTGATAATGTATTACATTTTCTCAAGTCTGAAAGCTGACGATCAAACTCGTTTCTGTCTCTTATTCACTATGATTTTTTGTTAAAATGTAATAGATATATATGTAGCGCTTCTAGAATAATTTAAACGGAGGGTAACTAGTTGGCCTTTTTGATTTGTGAAGGTCAATGTTGTCAAAAATGTATAATTACAACTACATGGGTAACACTGTATTGTCGATAATGCCCTGTCTAGTAGTGTGATAGCTCGTAACGTACGTGGTTTATTATTCCAAAAACGTATTAAATGTTATATTCCATTTTAATATCCCCAGCACTTGAATCGGTTTTCAAGGGCACCGTCTAGAGCTGCTGGTCGTGTCCCAGGGTGTCAGATAGGGGAATGCACTGTCTTTGCCGGATAGTCAGTCTGACTGTGAACCATTGTAGACAAACGGTGTGAAAAAACGGCAAGCTCAATGCAGTTTAATTATCCCTTTTATATTTTTTGAAAAAGAGCAGCTTCACTGGGGGTTGTATAAAGGATTACGTTTCCTGCCCCTACCCATTTTCAAGTAACAATCACAACAAGTTGCCCCAGTTGTACCATTTACCTCTATAACTTTTCTTTTTGTACTTATACATTTGTGCAATGATTGACTCGTTCTCGTCTTGATATAGTTAAAATATAGCTTACTGGACGTAAAACTCGAACTAATCAATCATCTAAATGTTATTTTACGAGACGGATGGCATTTGATTAGAACGAATGGGTCAGTACTATATCAATTCGTAGAAAAATAGAAAGAAAAACAATTATTTAAGAAAACGCAAAGAATTCCAAACGCGAATGATCACAGGACACACTTTAAATGGATTGTTACACTGCATGTTTCGGATACAAACGTGAAAAATAACCGTTTATGTGGTTGCTTCTTTTTCATCGGAAACAGGAAGTTTATCATTCTTTCCTACCCGGACAAAACGTTGCTTATTTGTTGCTTGTAAAGGATAACCTTACATCGCAGAAATACCAGTATATGACGTGAAACGGGAAACGGGTGATGGTCGGAAATAAAAATCGGCTCCTTTCTATTGGACATCTAACGAGTAGGTTGCAAAAGGGAGATCCATGTGTACCCAACCCCAGAAAGAAACAGCATATAACCGAAAACCAAAGACCGGTTCCGAGAGGGAAATCACATTTTGCTATTGATGTCTCCACAAATGCCGACACTAGCATAGCATAGTCTGAGGAATCAGAAGTTTATATATATATATATTTACCCAGGAGAGATATGGAATCCAGCATGTATATGTAATCCAGAATTCTTTGGCCCTTAATTTTGTATTAAATTGCGCTCGGGCGATATGCTGTTTTACATCAAATATAACATACGTTGGTGTAGCGTCTATTACCCAGCGACTATCTTCGAAGAAAATATTTCTACTACTCCAGAATGCACCTTTATAAAAAAACACATGCAAAACACGCTTAGATATAAAAAGGTTAAGTTTATTTATCCTTTCTAAAATTGAAATAAACAAAACTTATCCATCTGTGAGATTAGAATTCGACAGCTTGTAATCTTGAATGTCGTGACATTGTTTTATAAACTGAATGAAACACAATATTTCATCATTCTAAATGGGCCTTTTAGTTAAATGTTCAACTACATTTTTTTTGTATATTGCAAACGCAACTTTGTTCTGTGAACTTTTATATTGGTAAAAACAATTTCTTAACTACATGTATCCAGATTTAAAAAGTCTAAGAATAAAAATGTCAAAATGACAATACATTCATTGGTTGTAATAGAGAATCATTTCGACAATACATGTAAAGTCAGCAGCACTTTACAAACATAAAATTCCAAGAAATATAGTGGTTCATATCTAACTAAGGGTTACCTCTCTTTTGATACATCACATTGAATTTGAGCTACTGAGTATATATTTGGTCAAAAATGTTTTATCAAAAAGATGATCCCTCTGTGTCAAATCGAGTACGACAACGGTTGTTCGGTAACTACTTCCTGTTTTTAAAAGTTGTGATCAACGGTAGTGTTTTTAATTTTGAACAGAGTCACATTTGAAGGACTGATGATTCCATGTTATTCGATAAAGATAAATTAATTAATAGAAAAAATATCCTAAAAATCGACTTTGCAACAATAATCGTGAGTTAACAATTGATCAGATACACCAACATGTTTTTAGAAAACCTATAATGATCGTACATGTCGTGTGCTAGACAGAATTGAGGAAATGGAGTATTAATCTATGAGAAATTATTTTTAAAATTCTGTGGGATTCATAAAAGTGAAGGGGGAAATATTGACGAGTTATTCGTAGATATTATTAATGACGAGGTCTTTTCATGTATATCAGAAACATAAACAACCGAAGAAAGGACAGGACCAAAGAAAATGGTAAAAATTCAGATACCTTAACATGGGACATTACCACAACAGAGAATTGCACTTTTCAATAAAGCAAAAGTAACATACAGAGGTCTGCAGACGTAACCTCTCGTCCAAGTTAACTTAGAGGGCAGTCACAAGAACAGCTCAAAGTTAACTTGAAATTAACTTGGAGCAGACTTAGAATAGTCCTAGAATCCTGACTGCTCTGGTCCTAGATTCATGTCTGTTCTAGTCATGGCCGTTCTACCTAGGTTTGCTCTAGCCATGACCGTTCTACCTAAGTCTGTTCTGGCCAATACCGTTCTATCCAAGTCTGCTCTGGCCATGACCGTTCTGGCCAAATCTGTTCTGGTCAGGACTGTTTTTGCTAAGTCCGCCCTGGGCATGGCCGCTTTGGTCCTAGAATTTCTGGCTATAACAGACATATTTTCAATTTGCACACGACTGCTCATTGCATTTTACCCTTTACCTTACTTAAATTATAACAGCCCCCGAGGATTTTTTTTTCGAATTCCTTCATAGCCCTCCCCCATAAAAATCAAATGGTCGGCCCCTAAAACTAAAAAATATTAATAAAATACACAGATACTTAAATAGCCTGTCTTTTAACTAATCTGTACAAATGTGTTTTCTTCACACCGGTTTATTATCTTTGATCGCTTTTTACCCCTAAACCGCGCAGATAATTACGTTCCTAAAAAAATTCCAATTATACGGTACTCACATAGTGTTGCTCCTTATATCCAATGGGGTCTTTTAAATGAGTAAAACGTAAAAAATAAGGTATAATAATATGTTTTGTACAATTGCCACAAACTAACAATACGAACAAAATAAAAATGGATATAAAAAAGGGCAAGGTTAAAATCCCAACGTTTCTGCCGTATGACCTTCGACAAAGGGGCAAAGGGACAGTAAACGAACAAAGATGTTAAATAACAAACTAAAGAAGTTACGGTGAATTTAGTTTCTTCCCATGCGCATTTTAACGAGAGAAGGCAGAGCCAATGGCGTGTTACAGATATTACCTAAAAAATCGTGCAAAATCTTGAACATTATCTGAAGCGGAAATAAAATATTTGTTTTTTGCACTATACAAACATTACGTCATAGTTTTCTGTGTTATCTTTTTGCCATGTCTTTGGACTTCGATTTGTGTAAATACTACTCCTTTGTTCCTTTGGTATTCTTCTGTCGTTGTTTAATTCCTAATAGTATAGTATCATAATAAGTATCATAATAATTACTGTTTCCTAACATTCATGCCATATACTGTTTCTTAACATTCATGCCAACGGGTTAAACAGTTCGCCAACGGGTCAAACAGGTCCCAGAAACTGGATAACTTTTGTTCAAGAAGCTGTCCTTGTTTCTCGACCGCGCTAGTTTATATAAGGACAGTTACATACATGTCCAGAATGCCGTGGTTGGTTGGCCGAAAATGTTTACCTGCTGGGCAATCTTTTCCATTGGTCATTCAACGAAGCGAGAACCCCAATCCTCGACAAGTCTCACCCATATAGATCATCATGCAGCGTTTGCAACTTACAGCATACACTACGTTTTCAATACGCGTGAAACAACGGCAGTAGAATTAAGCAATAATAGTACATTATTTGAATACACGAGGGCTTCAATCGCAGATTTTACAGTCAAAATGCATTTTTTCGTATTTGAGATATGTAAAGTAGATTAATCCTACCATGATATTACTACATGATACTCTTTTGAACTCGGTAAATGGTTTGAATTGAGTTTCCAATATTATCGATCTCTTTTGTATGAAAATCGATATTTTAAAACTCTATAACTAGCTACTTTATGCCTCAGTATATATTTTTTATTTATCTCTACATTTTGCTTGTTTTCATTTTTTAGTTTCCAGACACGAATTATGTTGAGATATACACTAATACAAAACTAGACTGCAATAACGGTATTATAATATTTCATTTTGAATTACTTTATTCCTATTCTAGTTATGTAAATTAAGATCTAAAAACTAGTGTCTAAGGACCTGTTCACATCGGAGTTAATTCGGATTAAGTTAATCTAGATTAATTTAATTCGGATTAAGTTAATCCTAAACATTACGTTCACATTATCAGTTTTAGTTGAAATACACGTGACGTTATGGATTAAGTCAATCCGGATTAAATTTTACTGTGTGAATGTAATGTGGATTTAGTCGTCTTCCCTGGGCTAATCTTGGATAACTTTTTAGTCTGAACATACTCGTTAGTTAGATTTAATTGAATCCCACATTTTAAACTGCTACATGAAAATTTGATTTCTAATTTTTATATTAACTGAGATAAATGCCATATTCCACTTATTGTTTATTCAAATAGAATATAACTGGAATATATCTCAGCATCAAATAATCAGTCAGTCATTCAAAGAATAAAATCATGTAAATACATTGTTGACACTTAATTCCGCTACAGGATACATGTTACTGTATAATAGGTAATAAATCAATGTGAATATTAAAAAATTTGAAGTTGTCATCGATAGTATAAATAGCTAGTGTGCGATTTCGGTAGAAAAGTTCAAACGTTTTGTAATGGAATCAATGCTGTTAGGGCACAGACAAATAAGGTTCGCTCAGCTTTAACGTTGCATAATAAGAAATATAATATAAAAAATATTTATTTAGAAAACAAGGCGTCTATTCAGAACAGATCACACTTACACACTTAAGGTAGTTCAGGGGACTAAAAACAAAACAATAGATTTTCTTATTTTTCTGTGACTGATAGTTTGTTTAATTCACTTCAAAATTTTAGTAAAAAATCAAAAGGTCACCGATTTGGTTTTTCCGGGAGATGCTTCCGACAATAGAAAGATTTTGACCTTTTTCATATAGTCTAAAAACAATTTTAGAAATGTTTATATGAATAAATCGATATATGTTGGTAAAAATGTAGTGTAAAGTATGTTAAAGAAATCTTTTTGGAAATATCAAATAAAAAATAGGGGTCGTCGATCAAATTTTTAACAAAAATCATGAAATTGTGATTTTTCCCTTGCTATTTCTTTAGAATTATCTCCCTTTAATAAAATAAGAGTTTTTTTTTTTCAAAAAGTGACATATTTTGTAAGCTGGCAGTATAAATGTTGTCAATTTCATTTTATTTAATATCAATAAACTATTTAAAATCATTATTACAAATTTTCATCAGATGCGCTAGATGGATGCGCAGTTTTAGATACCCGAACCACCTTAATATAGATTTAGTAAAATTCTTACTTCCAGTAAGCCATATATCAGCTATATCAGGCCAAGAATAAAGTATATCAATTAAAAAAAAACATATAAGAAAATCGATTGCCACTTGAACAAAAAGGGAGAAATTCATATGGGCAGGAAATTTAACACTGTATACCATCTCGGAAGCTGTTCATGCTCAGGAGTTTTCTATGTATCGTGTGCGTTTTTTGTCACATGTACATTTACTTTATATCCTTTCATTTTTTCTATCTCCTTAAAAAATAAAGAAGTGGTCTTTATACCACATTAAGAGTGGCTTTTCTCCAAAAAGTACGGCTACAATGGTTCTCTATCAGGCTTTCAGTATTATCATATGACTAATCCGCAAAGAAAGGGTATTCCCTATCCACCACCTTGGGTCGCGCACGGCAGCTCTGTCGATTGACTCCCTGAAAACCGATTCGAGTTCCGGGATAATATTGATAACGTTTTGCTGTACATATGACCTTGGACAAAACTGATACTGTTATATTTCAAATAAATTAATTTTTATTTGATCGCAAGTGAAGAGTGAGAAAGTAAAGAAAGATTGTGGTTTGTACATATCTTACTGATTGCATGGTTAAATTACACGAATGATCTCGGGAAGCAAATGGAACACTTTCTTCAGGGGTTAAGTTGTATATATTATTAAGGTTCTTGGAATTGAAAAAATAATCATTGAATCAAAGAATAAACATTTTACCAGGGTTTTCTTTGATAGTTCTTCGTCTTGTATATTTACTATTTCTTGTCTTTCTTTGTTATTACTCTTCTTATTTGTATTGCTTTACATTTACAGCTTAGGCGTTGTTCTGATCTGTAATACAAATTCAACTATTAGAGCATCAAAGTACAGTCAACATTGTAGTACATATTCTGTTTGAATCTGTTCATGTTTTTAGATGCGATCTCTTGTCATATTTAAAAACTACAAACTGAATAAAACTTAAGTCCGTTTCATATATTCACATCAAACAGAACGAATTTTTAACATTGCATACAAGTTAAATGTGCCCCCGACAGTTTCGGAATTAGATTTCAAAATTTCACTTTGTATTCTACAGTGAAAAGTTATCAAAGTGTTTGAAGAAGATATTTGTCGTCAACATGCATGAGTGTGCAAAACCAACAGAAATATCGAGTCGCAAAGTTAAAACGATCCAATGTGAAAACCAGTTAGTCTGCGAGGAATGTAGTAGAAATTATTGCAGTTGGACGAAGTCAAATGCAAGACATTGTCAAGATGAAAGTTAACTTTAAGAAGATTATGAACATAACGTCCTTACTGTGCAAAAACGGAAGAGAAGCAAGACTTGAAATGGTGAATAAATAAACATTGTTGGAAATGGTTCCAGGAAGCTGTGCAGAAATATTAAAATCTTCTGTACCATTTTGATAAGGCAATACAGGGTTACGGGGAGCAAAGAATGATACGACTGCAGCATGTCGACCACTGAAATTTGAAGAAGTGTACTATAAAGTGAATGTGGACACAGTAACTATATGGACACAATAAGGAGACTGAAACAGTAATTAGCTGGACACAAACTAGAAATTAGCCGTAATGATCCCTGAAAGCTCACAATCTATAAGATTATGCTAAATCGGTTGACCTACTACTGTGGTTTACATCAAGAGGAAAAAAAAACACACAAAAACATTTAAATCCAATGAGAAATAAAGATTTTGCATATTTCGGAAAATTATAGGTCAGAAATGCTGAGAGATACACACAATCTATCGAAATATTGCTGAAAGCTTACAACAAGAGGAATAAAAAAAAATCCATCAAAATCCGATCAGAAATAAAGATTTTACATATTTGTGAAAATTGCAATTTTGGCCCCTTTGACACCTTCCAGCTCGGAAACTGTCTAAGATACGAAAAAAAATCCCATGGAAATTTGATGAAAAATAAAAATTTTACGTAATCTTTATATTTATAATTTGGACCCTTTTGACCCCTCATAGCTCCGAAGGGAAACATGTTATCGAAAATCTAATAGTTAAACACCATATTAATTTTTCATCAAGAATCCATTGAGAAAACTGCATCAAAATCGGACTAGAAATAAAAAAATTAATTTTGTTATTCGCCCCTTTTGGGCCCTATTTATCTCATGAACAGTACATGTGACATGAAAGAAACCTCATCAAAATCTAATGAATAATAAAAATTCTTTAGGCAATCATGAGAATACACCCAATTTTTGCATTTTTGACCCCTTTTTATAAACGAGAGGGGCCACAAAATCCAGAACTACTCAAAGCCTTCTGTTTGTGCCAAGGAACATTGTGTTTAAATTTCATAAGGATTGATCTACTGGAACTTGAGTTATTGACCAAAACCAAAAGTGTCTACACACGACGACGCGGACGACAACGACGACAGCACCATCCCATTATACGACCTCAAAATTTTTTTGCGGTTGTATAAAAAGCTGTCCTCGTCAAGGTTTACAACTAGATAATTTATTTAAGTATGGATTGGGAGGCTTGAAACATGTGTAAGTTTCTTTAAGAGACTTACTCTTTACTTATCCAGAAATTGATTAAAAATCCAGAAAAGCTGGGACGTAACGTACATTCTTTACGTAATAGGGGATATCGGCCAGATATTCTGCTTGCATCCGTTAAATTAGCTTTTAGACCTAGTGACCTGGACATTTTGCACACATACTGGCCTCTCACTGATACGGCCGATGTCTACTGAAATTTAGGATGATTCTTGACCAAACCCTTCGGGAAGTTTTGAGTTTTAATATTCTTCCGTAGTGCGACAGTGTTCTACCAGCAGACTAGGCTCCTTGGAACTAGCCGGCAGTTCAGCGGCGAGCACTCTTTGACCCATCTTTCAAAATTACGTATTGTATCTTTCTCTCCTTTCAAGATTGTGGTCATGGAGTTAGTAGTCTACCTGTATTGGGTTTTATTCGTATGTTTTTATACTATAGGGAAACAGGACATATAAAGGGGAGGTTTGGGTACTCATAAACCTGTTTAACCCTACCGCTGGCTTTTGCTAGTGCCGGTACCAAGTCCGGCTGTCCCGAGTTCCTATCGTTGTCTACGTTTGTCTTTTGTCTTATACGTGTTTTTCTTGTGTAGTTCCTTTGCAAATTGTTGCATGTAATTATAATTTTCAGCCATTGTAGGTGTTTCCTATTATCCATTTTTTAACATTTAGCAGTGTATTTTGCTAAATGAATGATGAAAACGTTGGTGGAAAGCAGGAAACATGGGACAAATGACAATGACAGTAGAATACCGAAGGAACAAAAAATAAGATTACATAAATCAAAGTCCAGAGATAAGGCAAAAGTAATAACACCAGAAGCCGGACGACCAAAGACGTTACACAAACCCAAATTGCAAACACTACAAACTAAAGCACTTACAGTGTGAACTCTCCTAGAGCGACATTAGATGTTCCGAAAGGGTAAGCATGTCCTGTTCTGTATACATCATCCGTCACACTGTCAGTGGGTCAATCCACGGTTAAGTAAGAATCGGTAATGTCAAATCCAGGATTGACGTAATCTAACTGAAAATGTCATTTTTATTTTTTGACACCGACAAATCATATCTATCTCCGATGTGGTGATGACGGCCATAGAATTTCTGAACGGACGCGAATAACAACGGCTGAACATAGCCATGACTTAGCAGTTTCTGTGACAGTGCTTTTGCTCTTTCCACAAAGTCACTGTATGAACTACAAGCTGTACATGTATAGTAACGAATTAATTGTGAAATATACACAACGTATGCTGGGGAGGTAGGTGTATAGCTGCTGAGAAAGGGAAAGTTCACCATTTGGAAGTCAAAATTATCACGTTTGTCATATAACCTAGATTTCAGACGTCCATGTTCGTCAATGTATAGCAAAAGGTCGAGGTATGAAGCAGAATTGGGTGTATCGGTTGTCTCTTTAATTTCAAGTTCAGTTGGGTAGATCCGATTTAAATATTCTTTAAATCTTGGGTAATTTTCACTGTGTTTCTTTTTTGACTCAGTGTGGTTCTTAACAAAATATTTTATTTTTTCCTATTACTATATTGGAATACCTGCGTTCTCCGTTTTAGGTACAGAAACATTGATCTATCAGATCAGATCAGAAATTACTGTTTTAAGTTGATTACGTGGAAGAGTTGTATAAAGGATAGAAAAAAAAAGTTTGAATGCTTCTGAAATTACAATTTTAAAATGCTTTCGAAATATTAAGTTACGCTTAAAGAGTCTTCCTGCGCTTGTTTTTTAAATATATATAAATTGTTGTATGCGAGATCTCAAAATTTTTTTTTAATTACGAAATAAATCAATGTAAGATAAACAAATTGTGTGCTACCTTGAGCTGACTTTTTCCTTTATTTATATGAAGCAAAGTTTTAACAATCGCTGATACAACAGAAACAAAAACAACCAGCCCTGACTTTTAATTTCTGCTTAATTTCAGATATATAGACGATGTACTTTCTCTTACTAACCTAAGATTTAAAGAATATTTACATCGCATCTACCCCAGTGAACTTGAAATTAAAAAGACAACCGATACACCCAATTCTGATTCACACCTTGACCTTTTGTTATACATTGACTGAAATCTAGATTATATGACAAACGTGATGATTTTGACTTTCCAAATTGTGACTATTTCCTTTCTCTGTAGCAATATACCTACCTCCGCATCATATGCAGTGTATATTTCACAATTAATTCGTTACTGTAGAACGTGCAGTTCACACAGTGACTTTGTGGAAAAAGCAAAAGCACTGTCACAAAAACTGATGAGTCAGGGATATGTTCAGCTGTTGTTACTTTCGTCTCTTCAGAAATTATATGGCCGTCACCACGACATCATAGAAAGATATGAAATGTCAGTGTTATAAATGAGCACTGACATTTTCAGCTAGATTCACGTCTTCCCGGATTTGACATTACCGGTTTTGACTTTACCCTGGATTGACCCACTGACAATGTGGCGGGTGCTGTATACAGAGCAGGACATGCTTACCCTTCCGGAGCACCTGATGTCACTCTGTTTTTTTTTGGTTCACACTGGTAGTGCATTAGTTTTTTGTGTTGTAGATGTAGTGTTTGTGTGTTTTGTGGGCATGTAGTGTCTTTGGTCTTCCGTCTTCTGGTGTTCTTGATTTTACCTTGTCTCTGGACTTTGATTTATGTAATCTTGTGCTTTGTTCCTTCGGTATTCTACTGTCATTGTTTCGTATAGAATAGTTCAAAACTTTATTGTTTGGTTTTCCAGAAAAATAATTAAATGCATATTTCTCTAAAACTATTACTAGTATTATATTTTTTTTTATTTAGGGGCTTTTATCAAAGCAATTAGGCTGCCCTTTAAATGTATTTTTATCCAAACTTATATGAAAAAGAAAGGAAATGGGGTAAATGTCAAGGAGACAACATCCCATATCCAGGCAAAAACGACCCAAAACAAAGCATCTAGGGGTCACCGTACGGTCTTGAACACAGTGAGGAACCTCACACCATATAGTAAGCCCTAAATGGCCCCCAAAAGGTAAAAAAGTGAATAAAGCAATCGAAACAAACCACATCCAATAACCCAAATATCAAGAAACTTAAATTTTATAAGAAGGCAAGGACAAGCCAATTACCAACATATTCCTGACTTGGGACAGGCGCAAAAATTGCAGTGGGGTTAAACTCGTTTTCTTGGATGCAAACCCTCCCTTATGTGTTTTGAATGGCTAAAAAAATAATGAAATTTAAAAATTATGAATCTTTTAGAGGTAAGAAAGAAAAGAAAATCACAGTTAGAATATCAAATTCCTAAACTACTTTAAATCATACAATTATTAAAGAGAGCAGATACAACTTCAGAAAAAAATAAAATAAAAATAATTAATTGTTTATCGTTTCAATCATTTGTTCTAATCTTTTCTCTTTTCGAATACGAGATTTCTTATCGAATGAAGATTAAAAAAAAGTTACAAATTTGTATTTTTCTGGCAAAGAAAGCATATTTTGCAATAAACCCTTGGTTAGACAAGGTCGATTACATCATTTTAACAATTTAATATTAGGTCAACTGACATGTTATTTACACCTTTACTTTGAACAGAGAAGATTAATTTAATCATTATCAGTGGAAATATATATTAAAAATATTTACGCTGTTTTGATTGTATTGCAAAACAAACCAACTATGATCTTTGTTTTTGTTAGTTTTTAAATCTTTAAAACATAAAAACAAGCATAATGGAAATAGGGATATCTGGACTTGGAATCGACAATATCAAAAGCAAGCGGAAGGGTTTGGCACTAAAACTTTTCTATATCTATCTTTTTTCACCATAATACAATTAACAAAGGATTGAAACTCAATACAGGTAGACTGCTAATCAAAACCACTACTTTGACAAGAAGGAATGATGCAGAAGGCAATTCGGAAAGATTGGTCAAATAGTGTTGGTCGCTAAACTGCCGGCTAACTCTACAAAGTCCTTATAATCGTAAAAATTCAAATTAAAATCGTTTCAAAGGGTTTGGTCAGGGATCATCATGTATTTCGGAAAAAGTGGACAGATTCAGTGGGAGACCAGTATGCATGTAAAATCATCAGGTATCTAAAACTCATTGCTGTTAGCAAGACACGCTATACTTCGACATTTAATTGATTTCATAAAATTTCATTTTAAGAGCCCAACATGTAATGGCTTTAAATCTTTGATTGAGTCTATGCTTTTTGTATAATGTTCTTACTATATACAAATAGGTACAAATCAATTCCTGGAATTTTTTAATGACGTTTTTGTTTCTGTTGATATATGAATATATGTGACGACTTAAGTTTGAGGTTTTATAACAACAATATTCCGAAATAGTAGTATAGGTTAGAAATAAATAAACTTCAAAAAGGGAACTTTTGCTACAGTATCAGTTTTGCTATTTTTGTGTTCCGAGATTGAGCACACAAATAAAGCTGCCGCAAATATTTTGATACAATTAGGTGGTCCATGAACCCTACTGACAATCGCGAATGAAAGGCTGTGCAAGATGAAACTTATTTTATTATACCACGAAAAAAAGGGATGAAAATTCCCTTTGCTTACAATACTTAAAGGTTATTGTTGTTCGTGTGATATTATTCTAAATCTTGTTTCGGTGCAGGCAATACTTTGCTTAATTTCTAATAGTTATCTTGTTGCAAAAAGTTACATACATTTTCAATATCATGAATTGTGAAAATGTAACCTAATAATATGGTTTTATCTTATCATGACTGCATCTAATCATATAATTAACAAAATGATTGAACCCACCATATGTAAAAACAAAAAACAAAAAAACTAAATTTTACATGAACAGTTTTTCCTATTTGAGACGTTGATGCATTTTCACAGAATAAAACATTTTTACTTTAAGTGCACATAGTTCAGTGGTGTAGATCAAGTTCGATATATAACTTTCTATGTGGTTATGTCATAAATCTAAGGTTTATCTTTTAGACATCATCGTATGCCATAGGTTTCAAATAATTCTGTTCCGACGAAGCTGTTACACGGTGTTTCCAATTTTAATTTATCTTAAATTAAGAACGTAAGTGAAGTAGTAATATGCACTAGTTATATAAGAATGAACGGTATTTAATAGTCGCTTCATGGTTTTCAAAGAGAGTTTTCCGGGAAACTTTTAGTACTTTTACGTCATTTTTTTTTAATTTCAATCTCGGTGTCACACATGACGAGACTTACAGACCCTATTGCGATCTGTCCTACAATTTATATACTTCTTAAGGGTATTCTTTCATTTGGATATTTTCCACAAAACAGAATTAAACACAATAAATTCCAAAGGCTATCTATCGTTAAAGTAAATAGGTCATATTAAGCATTACAACATCACGGGTTTTTGTTATGAATGAGTAAAAGTATAAATGTAAGATGATGCTATTTTCACCTACTCTATATACTGTGTACAAAAAACATACCCATTATATTAAATACAGGCTGACTGGAATAAGATTCAGTGAGACCATTAAATGTTGATACGATTAACCTGTCTGTAACCCTTCAAACTCCCCAATCAATGCCCAAAAGTCTTGGTTTTGATAGTGTGCGCGGAGGTTAGGAGTTGGAACTCTTTATGTTTGATTCCATCCTGTACAACCTGAATACATCAAATTACATTAAAAACGATTTTATTTGGAAACTTGCAATATCTAAATTTTAGAAAATTTTGGTTCAAACAAAGGAATATCTCCCTCTTGCATAGCTCTGCCCTTAGCTGATTTTGGCTTTTCTATTTTAATCTTATTGGATATCTGTTGCCTATCAGTTCTTACGCTCATTTCTGTTTACGGACTTCGTAATGTTTTGATTTATTCGCACTGAAGAGACATAAGTTGTCGAAATATGCATATGCAAGAACAAAATTCACTGTGACTTCGGTATTTTGTTAGTAACAATCCTCTCAGAATTAAACATATTTCAGCTGTAAAACTTTGTCAGTATGGAATGGCTTTAATGTTTCCAATGTCTGGTATGTTAAACATTTACTGACCTAAATTGTAATCTACATTTTGAACTTCACAGCAAAATGCACTAAAATTGGATACTTTCACAAACAGTCTCAGCATTGTCAGATGTGTAAAATAAATGATGGAAATATCATCATAGATATATCATCTCATTCCAACAATCCAGTTATCACTTTGCCTTGTGGCATTTAATGTGCATTAAATTACTGATCCTCTTATTCTAGTAGTACTTTGTAGTCCTAACATATCTCACAGGAATGATGCTTTAAATGTGTACTACTAATATTTGTCATGGTCATTTGTATTACAAGAGTGGACCCTAATAGATGTCTCGCCCGTCCCTGCTTGTCGCGAAAACAGTCATGTACTACTCAAGAGCAACCTACAAGCCAAATATTTTTACCATTCATCGTACAGTAATTAAGAAACTATTATAATCAGAAACACTCAATTTGTTCACTAGACCCTCAGGCGACATCAAGATGAAGACAGGAATAAAAGCCCTGTCCTTGATAAACTGGAGTTTTCTATGTATCGTGTGCGTTTTTGTCACATGTATATTCACTCCATTTCATTTCATTTTTCCTTAAGCAAAAAAACTTAACCTGGTCACTGGACCGTGAAATTGAGGTCAAGGTCAAAAGCCATATGGCAGACTGACATGTACTAACCAAGACTAAGCTATATGCCAAATATCATTGACCTACGGCTCGTAGTTATTGAGAAACAGACTTAAGCAAAAAAACTTAACCTTGTCACTGGACCGTGAAATTGAGGTCAAGGTCAAAAGCCATATGGCAGACTGACATGTACTAACCAAGACCAAGCTATATACCAAATATCATTGACCTATGGCTTGTAGTTATTGACAAACAGACTTAAGCAAACAAACTTACCCTGGTCACTGGACCATGAAATTGAGGTCAAGGTCAAAATCCATATAGCAGACTGACATGTACTAACCAAGACCAAGCTATATACCAAATATCATTGACCTATGGCTTATAGTTATTGAGAAACAGACTAAAGCAAAAAAACTTAACCTGGTCACTGGACCGTGAAATTGAGGTCAAGGTCAAAAGCCATATGGCAGACTGACATGTACTAACCAAGAGCAAGCTATATAACAAATATAGGTCAAGATCAGATAATTTTGGGTCCGACAGATAGGGTTCGCCGTAAGCTACATTTTGTGTACCTATGGACCAAATATAAAGTTCCTACATCAAATGCTTCTATATAAAAACTTGAGTTTACGCCGCCGTCGCCGTCACACTTTGCACGCCTATGTCTCGCTTTCCGCGACTTTCGTCGCGGGCGAGACAAAAACGAAGGAATTTACTCCTTTTTACATAGCTACGTCCTTAACTGATTTTGGCCTTTTTTATTTGGATCCTATTAGTAATTTGTCTTCTATCAGCTTTTCCAAATATTTCAGTTAAGAATTTCAAAATGTTTTGATTTTTCGTCACTGAAGAGACATTTGTTGATGAAATCAAATGGCGATATGCACAGTAACGTAGGTATTTAGTGATTTACTACCACTTGTCGGATGCCTCGGCTACTGGACTGTATGTCCCCAAGGAATTCACCAACTTATATTTAGGTGCCAGTACTTTGAAAACTTGCAATATCAGCATTAAAAGAAAAGTTTATTTTAAAAAAAACTAAGTTGCATCTCCCTTTTGCATAGTTTTGTCAAAGGCTAATTATAGCTTTAATTTTCTGTTTAGATCCCATTTGTAATTTGCTCTCTTTCTTTTACACATATTTCGGTTATATATTTCCAAATGTTTTAATTGATCTGCACGAAAGAGACAAAGGCTGTTGAAATTACTATATGTAGACACTAAATCAACAGGATCTTTACTATTACATATGCCAAGATCGTAATTGAATTTAGTGGCAAGCAAACATTTTAAAGTTTTGTAAAATTAATTATTTATGATGAATTTGCTATCAAGAGAGTCACTCTGTACATCTCTACAGAAATTCCATTCGGATGTCGAGGATTTTCCCAATTATTGCTATGTAATATATTTTCCCCCATTATACCCAATTATCTAGTCATCAAAGACTTCATTGGGTCATTTAAGGCTGTAAGCAAAATTTCAGTAGATTTTTCTTCCATGTGAAAGAAATCAGTAAAGTTTCCATGTTATACTAAGATAAAAGTCCAAGAGAGCTTTTCCCACCATTTTTTTTAAATGTGAAAGGTATGGACCTTACAATATTTTTTGCTGATTTTATTCCCTTATCAAAGCTCTTTCAATTTATGGTAGCAATTTGAAAGCGTAGATTTTAAAATTTTACCTTACTACACCCTTAAGTAATGCATTACGATTCAACATACAATGTACATATAGATTACACCACAAGATCCCGTTCATTACCATATTTTATAAACTAGAGATAGTTAAATTTTAAAATTTTAATTGCGAGGCTTGCCGAGCATTTAAAAATTTTTAAATTTAACTATCGAGAGTGGATAAAATATGGTAATAATCGGGATAAAGTGGTGTTATCTCTTTCTCTAATGATCAATGATAAACATCGAGAATTGTATTCCGAATAGATCTGGCGGGAAATAGCACGGGGCTTTATTCAACATACGTTGAATAAAGAAAATTTATCCAACGGGTCACAACCGGTATAAACTTGACATATCATTAGAGAAATGTAGTTTAAGTAGAGAAAAAATACATTTGGTTTTGATTTCATCTGTACTGAAAAGACAAACAATGTCAAATTGGCCATCTGAAAAAAAAATAACGTTACTTCGGTTTTTTTATATTCCGCTGTTATTTCAAACCCAGTAGGTTTGTGGATATTTTGTTTTGTGTACTGAAAAAACCCTAAATTTTCAAAAACAAGACAAAAATTAACATTATCATTATTATATGAGAACATTTACCTTTATTTTATGATGTATACACGACGAGTAATATTTTCAATAACATAAACACTGCATCATCTCTTATTTCAGTGATGTTATCTTACGAATCAAAGTATGTTGGTAAATTTTCTTGATCTATATGTTTATCATCACAGAACAGATTTTGAAATGTGTTTCGGTCAATCTCTATATCAAATTGCAAATGATTTACTCGATTAAGCTTTTATCTCCTGAACAAAACGATACAATTATTATGAAACAAAGTGTTGCGCAATGGCTACAAGTAGTACGAAAAATTAAAAAAAATGTAGGTGTGGTGAGCCACGATTAAAAGGAAAAATATATCGAAAACAAATGATTATGCTAAAACACCATAAAAAGCGTAAAAAGTAAAAAGAAGGGGGCAAACGTTTCGGTCACTGAGACCTTCATCAGTAGTACACAGGGACAAGGAAAGTAAAGAGTGGACGTGTCCAACACAAATGGCCGATAAAACTACTCAGTAAATTTCATGCGTGACTGAATTGTAAACACGCTGGTCTTGAACCTAATCGATAACAGGATAGTAAATAAAGGTACACTGTATATATGCAATATCTCGAGCTTTGTCAAAATGTTATTATTGAGATGTATATGTAAAATTGAAAATGCAAATAATTAAAATGATGATAATATTAATAGTAAAAGACCAGATGAGATATAACAGACAGATGAAAATAATTATGAATAGAACTGTTTTTTTTACATTCATACCCTATGGGCGAATACTGCCCAAAAAGTGTATGATGCGTTGTTATAAAAACTGTGACTTGCATGTCGAGTTCATTATGATGTGGTCTGCGAAAATGGTTGCCGACTGGGCAATCATCCTGTTTCTTAACGGAGTGTAAGTGCTCAACAAAACGATCACCGAGGCGTCGACAAGTTTCTCCGATGTACACCATAGAACAGCGTTTACATTTGATGGCATAAACTAAATTTTCGGTTATGCAAGAAAAACCGTTATTAATCCGAAAGGTATTGATGGGGCCCTGGACTTCGTTAGTTTCACATGTAAAAGGGTAAGTGGAACATCTTGACCGGTTACTTCTTCTGGTACCAGAATTATTATGTTTTTTCTGGTTGCGCCCATCTTTGAAATTACTCTTGACGAGATGCTGACCTCTGCTTTTCCCTTTTCGGAAGGCTGTGAAAGGAAGGGATGTGAAAACACCGGCCATCAAAGGATCTTTCAAGAGAATTGATTTAGAGTTCTTGAGTAAGATATTTTGTATCGCAACATTGTGGGGATGATCCCTTCCTTTGACAGCCTTTCGAAAAGGGAAAAGCATAAGTCAGCATCTCGTCAAGAGTAATTTCAAAGGTGGGCACAACAAGAAAAAACATGATTATTCCGGTACCAGAAGATGTAACCGGTCAAGATGTCCCACTTGCCCTTTTACATGGGAAACTAACGAAGTCCAGGGCCCGAACCATACCTTTCGGATTAACAACAGCATTCTTGCATAACCGAAAATTTAGTTTATGCCATCAAATGTAAACGCTGTTCTATTATGTACGTCGGAGAAACTTGTCGACGCCTCGGTGATCGTTTTGTTGAGCACTTACCACTATCGACCAAGTGCAAATCGACGATATCATTATGGTAGTTATCACAATATATGCTATTGCTGAAAAAGTCATACATTATTGATTTTATGACAGTAATAATTCCTTTATCGGAATCGCATCTATTGTTTAGACAGTGATAATGATCCCGTCGATTCGCACTTGGCCGATAGTGCTAACGCTCCGTTAAGAAACAGCATGATTCCCCAGTCGGCAACCATTTTCGCAGACCACATCATAATGAACTCGACATGCAAGTCACCGTTCTGGTACAGACGGACATTGGTGAAAAATCCAGACAGTTTTTAGAACAACGCATCATACACTTTTTGGGCAATATTCGCCCAAAGGGTATGAATGTAAAAAAAACAGTTCTATTCATAATTATTTTCATCTGTCTGTTATATCTCATCAAGTCTTTTACTATTATAATTATCATCATTTTAATTATTTACATTTACAATTTTACATATACATCTCAATAATAACATTTATATTTATTGACAAAGTTCGAGATATTGCATATATACAGTGTACCTTTATTTACTATCCTGTTATCGATTAGGTTCAAGATCAACGTTTTTACAATTCAGTCACGCATGAAATTTACTGAGTAGTTTTATCGACCATTTGTGTTGGACACGTCCACTCTTTACTTTCCTTGTCCCTGTATACCACTGATGAAGGTCTTAGTGACCGAAACGTTTGGCCCTCTCTTTTTACTTTTTAAGCTTTTTATGGTGTTTTATCATTATTATTTGTTTTCGATAAAATTATTAAAATGTTTATCATAAGTGTATGAATATGATATGGTCTTTCTGTTTGATTTTGACAAGGCGTTTGTATAGATTATCATTTACAAGAAAGCGGTTCTGCTCAGTAGTTTTGGTGACACTCGGTATCAATTTACATGGATCATGTAAGACAAAACTATAAACTGCAATTTTTGCGCATGTCCTAAGTTAGGAATATGTTAATCATTGGCTTCTCCTTGTTTTCTTAAACAAATTTAGTTTCTTTATATTCGGATAATGGGATTTTGTTCGTTCCATTGATTTATTTACTTTTTTTTTACTTTTTTGGGCCATTTAAGGCCTGCTTTATGGTGTGAGAAGCAGGTTGGGGAAAACCCCAATTGGGGTACTATACCCCCATTGAGGTATAATATCCAAATTGGGGTATATGGTTATACCCCATTTGGGGTATATTACCAGTTATTTGTTTATAATATTTGAGGGGTTGAATGGCGCATCATCATACATAATAATTATAAATTAATAGGATAAGAGCCTTCGGATGATATACTTCTGTTGTTTAAAGGATAATGCAAAATTTCTGCAGCTCGACTTATGATTTTACAAATCAGTGACTCTGATTAAGAGATAACATAAGATTTGAGGAGCTAACAATCGTTCTATGCTGCTTTCCTAAAAGAAAACTCTTTCTACATTCGAATAAAGCAAACTGTGATAGATTTAGGAAAATATTTTTTGATTATTTAAGAAATTAAGAAGGGAGAAATATTCAAATAAACATGCCATTTGATTTCTTTCAGAGTTTTCTCTCTTTGTCCATGTCTTAAAATACTCTGAAAGTAGTCTGTAACAATAGTGATTGAAACTTCAATATCTTTGCTTATTTTTACAAACGAAACTTCATTCAACTTGATTATATTTTCACACACTCCCTGTTTCTCTTGCTTTGATATTATACCCAGTTACACTTGCGATGATCTTTGATTTTGACAGAATCAAATATATAATTTTAAATCCTTCAATTCCTCTGCTGTTGAAATGCAGCATCATCAAGTAGATGGCTATATGTCATTTGATGACAGCAATATAGAAGTTTCTCATGTATTAAATTTCCTTACGCGCCATTGAATTGAGAAAAAATAATCTATATAAAACTGACCAGATACCCCATTTGGGGTTTAACCATATACCTACCCCAATTGGGATATTATACCTCAATTGGGGTAAAGTACCCCAATTAGGGTTTTCCCCTACCTGAGAAGTGCTTAAATATTGAAAAATGGCATAAATATGCAGATAAACGGCCAATCTTGTGAAAACACAAAAAGATAATTAGTTTTTATTTTAATCATTATCATAGCATAACAATAATAAAATCTAAAATATAAATTAATTTAATAAATCAGTGCCAATACACATAATAAACACATACGAACATACATGAAAAAACCTTTACTGTTTGGCCAATATAAGAGACTATATATGGCATTTTGTAATAATGTTTTCTAAATGTTCTTCAATTATCAATACTCATTAAAAACAAATATCAATTGTAATTACAACTAAATGTTGTCGGAAACGACAGCTATCCCCGCACTCCCTGTTTGATACAGAAAACAGTTGTTATACACCCTCGGCATATTTTTTCATTATTTTTTAAATCTACCTATTGATAGGCAATTTTGTTACTAAAAGAATTCTAGGATATATGGTTGCTAGGTAGAATTCCAAAAAATAAGTGGTCCTTGAGACTTTCAGGAAATTTACCAAAATTGGAATCAAATATTTTTGAAATCCAATTTATGAAAATATTCGTCCTAAACTACACACAAATTTTAAGTATGGTTGCTAGGTAGAATTCCCAAAAATAAGGGGTCTTTGAGACTTTCAGGAAATTTACCAAAGTTGGAATAAAATATTTTGAAATCCAAATGATGAAAATGTTCATCCTAAACTACACAAACATTTTAAGTATGGTTGCTAGATAGAATTCCAAAAAATAAGTGGTCTTTGAGACTTTCAGGAAATTTACCAAAATTGGAATCAAATATTTTTGATTGATTGATTGATTGATTGAATATTGTTTAACGTCTACTCAGCAATATTTCAGCTATATCAAGACGAGAACAAGTTTGTTAATATATAATCACTTTGGGGTATGGAAAGGGCCATGGGACGGGAAATTCTGACTGCCACTGGAAAAGTAGGGTGAAATCGTCAAGGGCGGGGAATTTAGCCTTGTAGCCGATCAACTACGGACCACCACAAAAGAGCTTGCTACAAGGGTTCTTTAACGTGCAGGAAGCGTGGCGTTTCTTCCAACATGTGGACCTGAGTTTACATCCCATCCAAAAGATGGGTTGTGTATTTATTAATCCCGCACAACCACGGAATGGGTCCTATTTCTATATCCCGGGACCCTTGGGGGATGGGGTCAGCCTCCGCTTAGGAGGGGTCACACCCCGCAAGCCGGAGATACTAGGTCCTATTTCTATATCCCGGGGTTCCCTCGGGGTCCTCTGTTAGGTAGACTCATACTCCAAGCTCAGAGGATGCTGCGGGCCTAAATATTTTTGAAATCCAATTCATGAAAATGTTCGTCCTAAACTACACAAACATTTTAAGTATGGTTGCTAAGTAGAATTCCAAAAAATAAGTGGTCTTTGAGACTTTCAGGAAATTTACCAAAATTGGAACCGCCTTTCAGAATCCTAAGTTATCAGAATTTTGGTTTTTGCCAAACACTTGTCAGAATATAAGATAATATGCCAAAACTAAATAAAAAATATGTGTCTTTGACATTTTCAGGAAATTTACCAAAGTTGGAACCGGAACCAAAATTCCAAAAGCTTACTGCAAATCTATAGACTATATGCAACAATTCTGCAAAAAGATTTGATCCCCAAATCCAAAAATGTAGGAGGAGTTTGCGTCACATGCCACATGTGTCTAATCCAAATCTTTGGGTCTTTGTTAAAATTGACACCATGGGGCCTCTTGTTTGCACCAAGACCAATATAAAAAATCCGAAAGCTTATTGCGCATATACCAACTATATGCTACAATTCTATAACAAAATTAAATCCCTAAATCCATAAAGGTAGGAGGAGTTTGTGTCACATGCCACATGTGTAAAAAGTGACATCATGGGGCCTTTTGTTTGCACCAAGACCAATATCGAAAATCCGAAAGCTTATTGCACATCTGCAGACTATATGCAACAATTCTACAACAAAATTAAATCCCTAAATCCAAAAATGTAGGAGGAGTTTGAGTCACAAGAAAAGTGTGACGGACGGACAGACGGAGGGTATAACATTATCCCCGAACTTTCTTCAGAAGTGCGGGGATAAATATCAATACTAGTAGCAATATACACATAATAAATCACAAATCTTAAAACAGATAACAAGGAATGGGGGTAATAACAAAATTACCGGACAGAATTTCCAGGAGCTGAAATGGAATGGGCAAAAAGACAAAATAGGAACAGGACGCTACTTCCATGTTTCTATTTTGTCATGGATCGATGCCGTGGGGTCGTCAACAAGCATAACATATTGACCAAAGTAAGTACTCTTAAGGTGACAGGTACGTAAATAAGCGCCTCTACCGGTGAACGTTATAAATTTGCATTAGAATGAACGCAAAATGATTTTAATTTTCACTTTAAATTATCGTCGTCCTACAATTTTTCTGAAAAATTGATATTATGTTGCCAAAGAAAGTTCTGTTTAATTGATATAATTTTTTATAGGGTCACCGAGTTCGTTTTCGTGGTAAAGATCACTGAATAGATGTTCATATTTCAATTCACGCCTGAAATCATAACTTTTATCGACGACGTCGCTATTGTGAAGGCGGATTTTATCGAAAAAATCCATTTTTGGCGTGCTTATTCTATATTCAACTATTTATACCGGCGAAATTAATTCGGTGACCCTATATAAAATTTACACCATTAAAATGGGAATTTCATTGTCTAAAACATATACTTTTTGCAGAAAAATTGTAGGATACGTGTTCATAAACGCACAATTTAAAGACGTTTCATATATTATTTTTCTCTACGTTTTACATGGATTCTATATGAAAACAACATAACTGATAGATTTTTCAATCGGTCATATTTCAAACATAAAAATAGCTAAACCGATTTTATTTCACCTTGGAATTTAGCTTCATTTGATGCACTTGCATGTAAAATTTCATCGAAATCCGGAAACTTTGCTATTTACGTACCTATTACCTTAAACACACTGTCATCAGTATGTATTTACACATTCTGCAAAAATTAATTTTCATCAAGTACAATACACATGACGTACAAATATAGATTACACCACAAGATCCCGTTCATTACCATATTTTATCCACTAGAGATAGTTACATTTTAAAATTTAAATTGATAGGCTTGCTGAGCATTTTAAAATTTTTATTTAACTATCGAGAGTGGATAAAATATCGTAATGATCGAGATAAAGTGGTATTATCTTTTTCTCTAATAATCAATGATAAACACCGGAAATTGTATTCCGAATAGATTTGGCGGGAAATAGCACGGGGCTTTATTCAAAATACGTTGAATAAAGAAAATTTATCAAACGGGTCGAAACCGGTTTAAACTTGACATATCATGAGAGAAAAATAGTTATTGCCTTGTTTATGACATACTCTGAAATAAATTCATTGTTTGCAAGTGTAAATAAGCGCAACCCAGAAGTGGTCCAGTAATTAAACAAATTGTTAAACTCTTGAAAAGAGTTTTTTCCTGTTAACGAGAAATTATGTTCTATTAACTTAAGTTGTTTTCTTGTCAAAGTTGTAATACAAAAATGAAATTAAAGATTACATTTATATTTCATACCAAAAATACAAAGTGAATTTTCGACTGAATCTCGTATATAATTTCACTCAAAAATTCAAGTATCAAACATCTATGGAACCTTAGAGTATCTATATTTTTGTAAATTTTTGTTGATAACTAAGAAGTAACTCGCTCATGCTAAGCTCTGTCCTTAGCTTCTTTTGGCTTTCAATTTAGATCATATGGGTTACGTGTTTTCGATTGGTTTTTTAGACATCTTTTAATTTATTGTCTTTCAAATGATTACATTTTAAACTGCTCTGAAGAGACATCAGTTGTCGAAATGGCCGTATGCAGAAACTAAATTTTCAGTTACTGAGGTATTTTACTATTTGTAAATGTTGATTATTTTTCAGAGTTTGTTAAGATATTGTTAAATTTTGGATTGGTGAGAAAATACTCTAACCACTCTATAATTTGATTGTTTTCTGTTGAAAGAAATTTTCCAAAAATGTTGTTAACAATTGGGTCGTACGAAAACTTTATCCACTCTGCCATTTGAAACCTGTTTAAATTGTTAAATGAAGATAAAGCATCCTCTGACATTGGAAAGGTATTAATCTGATGGTCTAAACCCTGCATTGTCTTAATCAGATTTCTTTCAGGAGGCTCTGTATTTGATATCAGATAACATTTAGATAGAGTAAGTAAATGATACATGTAATTCAGTGATTGCCTGTGAGTTATGTCAATACTGTCATATGAATGCTGAAAATCACATAGAGCTCTGTGTCGTCCTACTAAGTCATGTAAATGGTGGTAACACATAAAACGTACATAATGTGGAACTTGTATGATGTCCGTCATAATACCATTAGCATCGTCAAAAAGTAGGTCCAAAACAAAGTTCAAATCACTTTTATCAAACACTGTTCCATCATCAATAAAAAGTGGTATGTCAGAGGCGCATATTAATTTATACCTTTGTAAAAAGGAACTACTTTTACTCACCGTGTAATGGTATATTGGTTTATAATTTAATGCATTAATGGATGAAAAATGGAATATGTTTTTTAAATTTGTACTTTCAGCACAAACAAAATCAATGATTTTTAATGTGTGGTAGTATTGTTTGTGTTGATAAAAGAATAAAGCTAGTGGTAACCATCCATACAGATTAAAGTTTGTGCCTATCACTAGATATGTCAACAATGACTTGTAACCTCCGTAACACAGTCTATTTCTTATATTAGTATTGTACTTTGTTTCTGTAGCTCTATCGATAATTTTGCTAACAAAATGAAGTGCGCATAAACTCTTTATCAAATTAGATTTGCATGTTATTAGACAGTGGAGAATTTCAGTAAGTGTGTTGGGATTTGAAATAGTACAGTGGTATTGCAATAGAGGATATATAGCCTTGTCTTCATCATGGTATTTGAATGAAGTTTCCATACAAATCTGATTGTTCATTTCTAATATGATAAAATCTTTTAATGTTTCAGTTCTACGTGTAAAATTAATTCCTTCGGTGTGAATATTGTGTAGTATTTGAAGCAGTTTTGTTTTTGAATCGCCCCAAGTTTTCCCTTCAAACATGTTATTTTGTACAATAAAGTAGTTAGGGAAAAATTCATATTTTATGTGATAAGAAAGTCTTGAAATACATGCTTTAAAACATCTTAACAAAGTACTAGGTGTCCACATAGAAAGTCCTGTTTCTTCAATTAACCAAAACAACAATGTTTTCAAGAAGTATGAACATAATACATTCTGAATTTTCTTATCTACAATTTCTTTTAAAACAATCTTTAAGACTCCATAACAAAGAATCTGAGTATGATTAAAACTGTAAACTAAAATTTGCTCAGCTACAGAAAACGATATTCTCCATTCTAGAGGATTGTCTTCCTTTGTCCCAAATTTACTTCCTATTGGAACCAAAAGAATGGACTTCTCTTCCTCAAAAATCTTTGTCATTAAATTTTGGGGAGGCCAGTTTTTCAATCGACTTCGAAATAACCAGTGTAATGCTTCTTTCGGCCATTTATCAAGTTGAAAGCAGAAAACAAAGTCAACAGATTCATCTTTGAAAGAAGTACTTGGACCGTGTGTTATGACAGGAAGTGATAAATATTTAGGAAATTCTAGTTGCATTTGACGACTCAGATAGTGTTTAAGTGTCGTGTTTGGTAATAAATATTCACTCTCAAATTGTCGAATGTCAACTTTTATTCCATGAATATCAATAAAATCAATTTGATTTTGATTTGAAGGTAAATATACATTTATCTTCGAAAAGCCAGGAGGTGTATTTTCTGTATTTGCAAATAACATATAACCATATGATGGGTCTCGGTCATACAACTCAGTATAAACGATGTTAGTTTTGTCCATTATCATAATGTCAATGTCACTACCTTGTAAGTCTAATCCTTCTGACTTACTTCCACTATAGATCCAACAGTAAGATGTATGATTTTCTACCCAGTCCATCATTTTAAAAAATGCCCTCCTGGCTCTTATTACTCCTTTGGTACCAATCTTACCACAAAGATAGCGGTAAAATTGGCATGATGTTTCTCTACAGGCCATTTTGATGTTTTATTTATCTGGAAAATATAATTCAAAATTGATATATCATATAAATATTGCCAGAGGAACTACTTCATTACATATGTTATGGAAGCAGGGCCTTGAAAGCTTGCAATTTGATACTTGATCAATATGGCGCTTAACGGAGCGCAAAAGATAATATTGAACTCGGGGTAAACCCTCGTTCGATATTACTTTATTGCTCCGTTAAACCCATTATTGATCTCGTAGATGTGCCATAATTGTATATATCAAAAGGTCAATTATCAAGGACTTTCATCAATTTTCATTGTGATAACATGTTTAATTTTATTGTTTGATTTTGGTCAAAAACGTGATGTAAATAAAAGTTCTGAACTCTTGCCGATTATGTTGATATAAAGTGTTGATATACCATCTGCTGCGGCTTGAAAGTAATATATATATAACCAGTTCCCGAAATTAGAAAAGGACAATAACTTGCTAGGGTAATATCGGTAAGTTTCGGTCTAATAAAACATATGTAGCCCATGATATGTTGAATATTTTGCCAAAATACTGGATTAGCCATTTATTACGGTTTCCGAATCAATCCACTAACAAGAATCAAGATGAATATCAAGATTTGATATTTGATCTTCTCATAATTTTAAAAGTCAAGTATACCCATTCTCAATAATGCAGGTATCGGGTTTGTAGGTCTTACGGTTCCAGTCTAAAATTTTCAACGGAAACTCAAAATCTTTCAAAGGGTAATAACTCATATAATACCATACCTCACGGTTTCGGTCAAATGTTACGAAGTTTCGCCATGACCTACTAAGGAACATTTATTGATTAACACTTCCTCATCTATTTTTTATACAGTTTCCGAGTTTATACACTTAAAAGGGGGTAACTCCGTTACTGAAAATAGATGGATATTCTACCCTGAGATTTGAGGTCGCATTCTATGAGCGATTCATTACAATAAGTTTAAAAGTGATATATTACATAATGTTTTGTCAGCTTTTAGGCGGAAAGGATAGTACTAATCAGAAGATAGACTTAATGTCTTTAATAGCTTTCACAGCGGTGTAAGACCTTAATGATTGATGCATTGATCATTCTAAAATTTCTCATTTTTTTTAAACAAAACTCCTTTGTAAAGGCGTCATTTAATATTCAAAAATTTAAAATCCAAGTGAACCTCCGAAACAATAGTTTGTACCCTTACGTCTGCACATATAAGTATAATATTTTAATGCAATAAAAAACGTCGTTTAACATTGTATTATGGGACTTTACATCTTGAACAGCTAAAATGACCTTCTGTGCATTTGTAGACAAATCAATACCTTAAGTCTTTAACAGATTTTTAAAAGACATTCATTAGTTTTAACCCCCACTGCATTCCTAAAAGATGTGAATTAGTGTTTTTTTTATTCAAAACAGAAGGAGCAAAACTCGGTCTCTTGCAATTGCAGATAGCACTTGTACAGAAAATAATTAGTTGACAGGATTTTTTTTTACAATAATTAAAGCTGGAAAGCCTGTAGCTTTCAATCCTTTAATATCTAAATTTTTGTAAATTTTGTTGAAAACTAAGGAGTATTTCCCTCATGCAAAGCTCTGTCCTTAGCTGATTTTGGCTTTACATAAGAACATTTTGGTCATTTGTTCTCTATCAGTTTTTGAACATCTTTGAATTCATGGTCTTCCAAACGTTTAGATTTTATCTGCACTACAGAGACATAAGTTTGTCGAAATGCGCATATGCAGTAAATAAATATACAGTAACTTTGGTATTTAATTATTAGTTATTAATACTGAAAAAATAATTTGATACAAATAATGACACATTGCTGGTCTACAAAATGGAATGATGAATGCAAAGATATGGACTAAATGCACATGAGACCAAGTCTCTACAAATACATGATAAAAACAAGCAAAGGAACAACGCTTTAATTTGTTGTTCTTCATCTTGAAGTCACCATTAGGCATTCCTAAATGAGGTTTGCTCATACCTCAAAGTAGGGTCAAGATGGCATCTGGCAATTTACAGGAATCATGTATGGAAGTTTCTTTAAAACGCCAATTCATTATGGATTCAGTAAAAGCATGGCTGACGGCACGAAATATTGATAAACCCCAGACTCTATGTTGAAAACATCATTTTTATGATAAATAAAGACAAAACATAGGAATCGACCACCTTTTGCTAATTTTTTCAATTTGTTTTTGAAAAAGTGGAACCAATAACAACCAAGTAATCTTGCATCTCCATTAGAAAAAGAAGCGTCTTTATCTGAAAATACAAAAATTCAAAAGTTGCATAATAAACAATAATTTTTGCTGTGCAGCACACGAGTTTAAAGAAGTAGCTTCTCATCAGCAGTGATTTTAGAATCAAATAATATGGGAAGTCATAATCCAAATTGTAGTCAGAAAAAAAATCCAAAGTATAGTCAGAACAGAAGTACTCCTTACCAACAATACCGCAATAGGAAGCAAAATCGAGTACTAAGAACATCCTCCGAGTGCCATACACAAAATGAAACTAGTATTTTTAAGTGGTCGGAATTTAGATAAAAACAGTAAATTGTCAATTCAGACAAGTCTGACCATTGGACTGTTGAAAACCTCGGGGACCACTGGTCCACCAGCAGCAGAATCGGTCAAATGGTTAAAAATACAAAAGTCAAAGTTGCATAATAAACCGCAATGAAAGCTATTTTGCAAAATAAAGTCAGAAAAGAAATACTCATTACCTAGAATACCGAAATAAGAAGCCAAATCCAGCACTAAGGACATCTACCGAGTGCTATGCACGGAATGAATGAAGCCGTAGTATTTTTATTTTGAAATTGTGTCCGAAAAGCAGGGCTGCTGATGCTAAAATCCGGAATCATAAAAGAAAATAAGGAAGGGGGATATATTCGAATTATTAAAACGTTCAGCATAGAAGGTATATCTTTCCTGTATGTTTTAAAATTATCTGAGTCATATATATATTATACATTTAGTCTAAACAATTTGGACATACAGATGATATTTAAAGTAAAATGTTTAGCATGTCAAGTGCTGTATTATGTATAGCATCCTTCATAAACATTGGCAATCAGAAAATTTTCATAAAAAAACATTTCTGAAACAATTGGGCCAGTTGAAATCAAGCTTCATCAAATAGTCATTTAGATGTTATCCTCTTAATATTGTATTCAACAGGTCCACACCCAATTCTGTCAGAGAGGAAGATATAATAATATTTAATATTTAATATTGTTCTTTCAGTATTCTACTACAGTTATTTAACCCTATCAGAAAAAAGTTTCAAATAATTTCCCTTATTAGACTTAAAAGCAATGAATAAAGATTATTCACAAATGTCCTCAGGTGGCTTTCTTGAACTAGAGGCTCAGAGACTGAGCCTGTATCGCTCACCTGACAAAATGCTTCCATGCCATGCATGACCAAAAAAGATGTATCTTACCAATGATGTCTAATGTTTAGCTATATTCTCCATTGACACAAGTTTTTTTTTGTCTGATCCTATTGAAATGAGTAATCTTTGCAAAGGACTCCAATACAGTTAAGTTAAATTTGCTTGAAAAGTTTCAAAGAAGATAATGAAAAGTATGGTTTTCACATACCGGGCTACGGAGTTCAGAACTATGTTCTGCACTGGAGGCCATATTTTTTGTCAGATCTAAATGAAAGAGCAAATTTTGTAAAGTACCTTCCCTACATCATTCCTGTATTTTGCAGCAGTTTCAGAGGAGAAAATCAAAATGTGACTTTTCCCATATGGTCCACTGTTGAACCTAAGTTCAGTGCTGGCAGCCATGTTTTTTGTCGGATTGAAATAAAATTTGCAATCTTTGTAAAGGGCCTTTAGTACATCATTCCTGTAAAGTTTGGTTGGACTTGCTTCAGTCCTTTAAGAAGAGAAGATGAAGAAGTGATTTTTCTCATAGGGTCCAATGTTAAACCTAAGTTCCACGCTGGCAGCCATGTTTTTGTCGGAACAGAACAAAATAAGCAATCTTTGAAAAGGACCTATAGTACATCATTCCTGTAAAGTTTGGTTCAGTGGTTTCAGAGGAGAAGATGAAAATGTGATTGTCCCCTAGGATCCAATGTTAAACCTAAGTTCTGCACTGGCGGCCATGTTTTTATTGGATTGGAGTGAAATGAGTAAACTTTGTTAAGGACCTTTATTACATTATTCATGTAAAGTTTGGTTGAATTTGCTTCAGGGGTTTCAGAAAAGAAGATGATATTGTGATTTTCCCATAGGGTCCAATGTCAAACTATGTTCCGTGCTGGCGACCATGTTTTTTATCTGATCAGAACAAAATGAGCAATTTAGGTTATTTAGTACATCATTCTTGTTAATTTTGGTTGAATTTGCTTCAGTGGTTTCAAAGAAGAAGATGAAAATGTGATTTTCCCATGGGGTCCAATGTTAAACCAGGTTAAGTGCTGGCGGCCATGTTTTTTGTCGGATCGGAATGAAATGAGCAGTCTTTGTTAAGGCCCTTTAGTACATCATTCCTGTAAAGTTTGGTAGAATTTGCTTCACCCATTTCAGAGCAGAAGATAAAAATGTGATTTTTCCATTTGGGTCCAATGTTAAAGCCAAGTTCCGCGCTGACGGCCATGTTTTTATCGGATCGGGAAGAAATGAGCAATCTTTGTAGAGGACCTTCTATACATCATTCTTGTAAAGTTTGGTTGAATTCGCTTCAACTGTTTCAGAGCAGAAGATGAAAATGTGATTTTCCCATAGGGTCCAATGTTAAACTATGTTCCGTGCTGGCGGCCATGTTGTTTGTAGAATCGGAATGAAATGAGCAATCATTGTTAAGGACCTTAAGTACATCATTCCTGTAAAGTTAGGTTGAATTTGCTTCAGTGGTTTCAAAGCAGATTATAAAAATGTGACTTTTCCCATACGGCTTAATGTTAAACTTAAGTTCCGCGATGGCGGCCCCGTTTTCTATCGGGTCGGAAAGAAATGAGCCATCTTTGTAAAGGACCTTCCAAACATCATTCCTGTAAAGTTTGGTTGAATTTGCTTCAGCTGTTTCAGAGGAGAAGATTAAAATGTGATTGTCCCCTAGGATCCTATGTTAAACCTAAGTTCTGCGCTGGCGGCCATGTTTTTATTGGATGGGAGTGAAATGAGTAAACTTTGTTAAGGACCTTTATTAGATTATTCATGTAAAGTTTGGTTGAATTTGCTTCAGTGGTTTCACAAAAGAAGATGATATTGTGATTTTCCCATTTTTTGTCGGATCGGAATGAAATGGGCAATCTTTGTTAAGGACCTTTAGTACATCATTCCTGTTAAATTGGTAGAATTTGCTTCAGCCATTTCAGAGCAGAAGATAAAAATGTGATTTTTCCATTAGGGTCCAATGTTAAAGCCAAGTTCCGCGCTAGCGGCCATGTTTTTATCGGATCGGGAAGAAATGAGCAATCTTTGTAAAGGACCTTCCATACATCATTCTTGTAAAGTTTGGTTGAATTCGCTTCAACTGTTTAAGAGCAGAAGATGAAAATGTGATTTTCCCATAGGGTCCAATGTTAAACTATGTTCCGTGCTGGCGGCCATGTTGTTTGTAGAATCGGAATGAAATGAGCAATCATTGTTAAGGACTTTAAGTACATCATTCCTGTAAAGTTTGGTTGAATTTGCTTCAGTGGTTTCAGAGCAGATTATAAAAATGTGATTTTTCCCATACGGCCCAATGTTAAACTTAAGTTCGCGATGGCGGCCCCGTTTTCTATCGGGTCGGAAAGAAATGAGCAATCTTTGTAAAGGACCTTCCAAACATCATTCTTGTAAAGTTTGGTTGAATTCCCTTCAGCTGTTTCAGAGCGACCATAGGGTCCAATGTTAAACTATGTTCCATGCTGGCGGCCATGTTGTTTGTTGGATCGGAACGAAATGAGCAAACCTTGTTAAGGACCTTTAGTACATCATTCCTGTAAAGTTTCAGAATATGTGAAAATGTGATATTTCCCATAGGGTCCCATGTTAAACCTAAGTTTCGCGCTGGCGGCCATGTTTTTTGTCGGATCGGAATGAAATGAGCAATCTTTGTAAAGGACCTTCCATACATCATTCCTGTAAAGTTTGGTTGAATTTNGACGGACGGACGGACGGACGGTCCGACGACGGACGCCAAGTGATGGCAATAGCTCCCACTGACCCTAAGGGTCAAATGAGCTAAAAATGTGTCCAATAGGATTGTACCTGGGATGTATATGGCGTTTTTCAACATTTAGCAAGTGAATTCCGCTTAAACAAGCGCTAGGGGCCATCTTGAACCTACTATGAGGTAAGAGCGTTTGCTCTTTGTTGAAGGCCTCATGGTGATTTCAAGATGAAGAACATCAATGAAAGCTTTTTCCGTTTGCTTAATCTTACCATGTATTTATAGGGGTTTTGTTTGTACCAAATATGCAGAAAATTAAGTAACAGTAACTTCGGTATTGTGTTATTTATTACCACTGGGCCGATGCCTCTGCTGGTGGACTGTTAGTCCCCAAGGATATTCGCCAACCCAGTAGTCAGTACTTCTTTGCTGACCTGAAAACCGACTTTATTGTGAAACTTGCGCAATATCAAAATTTTACAAAAATACGTTTAAAACTAAGGAGTATCCCTCGTGCGTGCATAGCTCTGTCCTTAGCTGAGTTTTGACTTTTTTATTTAGATATTTTGGTTATTTGTTCTCTATCAGCTTTTACACGTTTTTCGGTTGATGGACTTCCAAATGTTTTGGTTTGATCTGCACTGATGAGACATAAGTTGTCGAAGTGCGCATGTGCAGAAATCGGTATTGTGTTATTTACTCTATATATGAAAAATCTGAAGTCAAACTCCGGTACTAAATTGTAAATCTATCAAAGTCTCAAATTAAGTCAAATTAGGTTATTGTGAGTCTCTTAATAAACTCTTAATCTACCAGTGAAAAAATATCTGCCATTGTTTGAAATTATTCTCAAGTTAATGAATAATTTACTTACCTAATTTGCATATAATACAGTGATTTCAAACTTTTTGAAGTCCAACAGCCTTGATTTTCAAGTCACAATAATTGATTATGTATATCCTACATAAAACATAGCATCATTTAAGTGAACCATATTGATGTGATATCGATGAAAATAAGAGATTTTTTCAAATAAATAACAGATCATAATCAAGAAATCGGAATTAAAATATATTAGTTCAAATCTAAATAAAAGCTTCCTTATATAAAAAATTTCAAGTGTGCATTGTATGTCTATTATTTTCCGAGTTTTATAAATCAGCATTTTACGATTAAAGAATAATACAATAAAAATCATAGGTTGGCGTGTCTTTTTCATTTTCTGATGTCCTGTTCTGTTCGCAAAAGATTTTCAGATGAAGAGTTGTGTTCCCCTAAAGATGTTTCTGATGTCATGTCCTGTTCCCCCAAATTTTCAGATGAAGAGTTGTGTCCCCCTAACGATGTTTCTGATGTCCTGTCCTGTTCCTCTAAATATTTCAGATAAAGAGTTGTGTTCCCCTTATTATGTTTCTGATGTCCTGTCCTGTTCCCCTAAAGATTTTCAGATAAAGAGTTGTGTTCCCCTTATTATGCTTCTGATGTCCTGTCCTGTTCTCCTAAATATTTTCAGATAAAGAGTTGTGTTCCCCTAATTATGTTTCTGATGACCTGTCTTGCTCTCGATTTTCTGATGGCCTTACCTATTTCCCGAAAAAATTCTAATAATCTGTCTTGTTTAACCAATAACAAAATATCGAAGTACATTGTATCCTCAATTAAGCTTTCGCATCTCTTGCCATTTCGACAACTAGTATCTCTTCATTGAGGAGTATGAGTCTTCCTAACAGAGGACCCCGAGGGAACCCCGGGATATAGAAATAGGACCTAGTATCTCCGGCTTGCGGGGTGTGACCCCTCCTAAACGGGGGCTGACCCCGAGGGTCCCGGGATATATAAATAGGACCCATTCCGTGGTTGTGCGGGATTAATAAATACACAACCCATCTTTCGGACGGGATGTAAACTCAGGTCCACGTGTTGGAAGAAATGCCACGCTTCCTGCACGTTAAAGAACCCTTGTAGCAAGCTTTTTTGAGTGGTCCGTAGGTGATCGGCTACAAAGCTAAATTCTCCGCCCTTTTCGATTTCACCCTAATTTTCCAGTGGCAGTCAGAATTTCCCGTCCCATGGCCCTTTTCATACCCCAAAGTGATTATTTATTAACTAACTTGTTCTCGTCTTGATATAGCTGAAATATTGCCGAGTAGACGTTAAACAATATTCAATCAATCTTCATTGAAGACCAAGTTAAATGATTTGGGGAACAACAACCGGGCATTTGTATATCTTATAAGAGACAATTCTTCAAAATGATCTAAATGAAGTGACAAAATAACGAAAGGACGAAGCTTTTCATGAGGTAGATATCCCTTTTAAGTAAAAGCTGATACATTGCAATTTTACAAATAAAGTCCGTTTTCGGGTCAGCGCAGATGTATTGACCACTGGGTTAGTGTAATCCTCCGGGAGTGACAGTCCACCAGCAGAGGCATCGGCCAAATGGTAATAAAAAAACAAAATACCGAAACATCGCAATTCAGCTTCTATAAATAGTTATTTCAACAACTCATAAGACCAAAAGGCAAACTTTGGAGTAAATACACGAGATGAGTCTCTACACATAAATGGTAACACCAAGTAAGGGAACAACACTTTTGTTGTTGTTTATCACTCTGAAATCAACTTCAGGCTCACTCCACACAATAAGTTCAAGACAATCCGTAGCACCGGCGTGAGCGGGTTTTCATTGCTAGATGTCGAAGAACGGTACATCCGACAACCAACTATAAGAAGACAATCACAACATATAAACAATCACAGGGCACTCATCAATTCAATTTGGCATAATGAAATCATGATATGTAGGTACTATAAAACAGGTAGTCATAATAAAACTTGGAAACTAAATAAAAATAAAATGCTAAAATTTGAAAGTAAGCTTGTGTATGAATAACAAATACCGAAGATACTGTTAATTTATTTTCTGCATATACGCATTTCGACAAGTTATGTCTCATCAGTGCGGTCCAATAACCGAAAACATATTAAAGTTGATAGAGAACAAAAAACAAAAAGGATCTTAAGCGAAAAGCCAAATTCAGCTAAGGACAGAGCTAAGCATGAAGGAGATAATCCTTAGTTTTAAACAAAAATTTTGCAAAATTTAGATATTGCAAGTTTCAATGCACTCGGTTTTCGGGTCAGCACTGAAGTACTGACTACTGGGTTAGTGAATACCCTAGGGGACTAACAGTCCACCAGCAGAGGCATCGACTCCAGACTGCACTAGAGACAAACAGTATCAAATTAACAATGAAGGGATATGGAGTAAATGAACATGCAAAGTCTCTCAAAACATGGTTAAATCAAGTAATAGAACAACGTTTTTATTGTTGTTCTTCATCTTGAAATCATCATGGGCCTTTTAAGGTGTCTGCAGGGTATTATTTTCCTACTATAGAAGTTTGTGATATTTTCTGTATAGAAACATAATTGTATTATTATTAAAAATGTAAAATAAAATGTTTGGGTCACAATGCATTTAAGCACAAAAACTGAAATTGAAAATTTAAGAATTTTTATATAGATATGGTAAGAAAAGTTATTACATAAGAGTATAGCTTTAAAAATCTATAATAGATTTTGCTAATACTTTGCATGTGTTACGAGGTCATTATATAGCTTACATTAAAAAAATTAATAATTAGAGGTCACCGTTGACATAAGAGATAAATAGCAAAATGCTGATATTTCTAGTGATATCTATATGAAATTATTTTATCGGATTATCTCCCTTGCATAATTTACGGTTCTGTAAATCCAGCAACAGATTTAAAGCACATGTGTATTAATTCATCTTGCTGAAAATGCTGTAAAATTTATAAGAAATAAAAATATTTAGTACTTTGCAGCTTTCTTTACATTTTAGATAACTATTTTGTTAAATTTCTACATAAAAATGTAAAATAAAATGTTTGGGTCACAATGCATTTAAGCAAAAAAACTGAAATTCAAAATTTAAGAATTTTTATATAGATATGGTAAGAAAAGTTATTACATAAGAGTATAGCTTTAAAAATCTATAATAGATTTTGCTCATACTTTGCATGTGTAACGAGGTCATTATATAGCTTACATTAAAAAAATTAATAATTAGGGGTCACCGTTGACATAAGAGATAAATAGCAAAATGCTGATATTTCTAGTGATATCTATGTGAAATTATTTTATCGGAGTATCTCCCTTGCATAATTTACGGTTCTGTAAATCCAGCAACAGATTTAAAGCACATGTGTATTAATTCATCTTGTTGAAAATGCTGTAAAATTTATAAGAAATAAAATTTTTTAATACTTTGGAGCTTTCTTTACATTTTAGATAACTATTTTGTTAAATTTCTACATGAATGAAACCTAAATGAACAAGTATTAAGCAAAAATGGCGGAATATTACCACTAAGACACCTATGAAATTTGCTCACACCTAACAGTAAGTCCAAGACAGCCCCTAGCCAGGTTTGCGTGCATTGAAAAAAAGTTTCCCATGGCAAGGATGTTCACCAATAAAAACCCAGATTTCTTAGAAAAAATACTTACAGTGTAAAGTTTGAAAATATTTCCTTATTTAATATTTTTAAGTGGAAAATATTTATCATATATATTTCCTTCTTGAACGGCTGATGTCGATATTTATGAATTCCATATATGTTAAATAATATCGTATGAAGATGGTAAGCCGGATACAATATGTAACGTCCGTTCATAAATCACTTATTTAGAATGTCCTGAAGATAGGAAATAAAGTTAATACTAGGTCCTATGGGGAAATACGTTTAGCGGTCCTCAACTCTATATCAAACGCTACATCATTTTTAGTGTACGTGAATTGGGGTAATAACCAAATTACCGAACAGAGTTGTCAAGAGCCGAAGTCCATAAGAAAAAAAGGCAAATGAGGTAGTAACCACCGAAAAAATTGTCGACCGCAATGGTCCTGACTTGGTACAGGCATTTAAAAAAAATGATGGGTTAAACCGGTTTTATGGCATGCAAAATCTCTCCTCCCTTTGCGGTAGTGAAATAACAAAATACCGAGGTTTGTGAATACCCTCGGTGACTTCCAGTCCACCATTAGAGGCATCGGCCCGGTGGTAATTAATAACATAAACCGAAGTAACTGCTAATTTCGTTTTTGCATATGCGCATTTCGACAACTTATGTCTCTTCCGTGCAGATCAAATAAAAAACTTGGAAACCAATATACCGAAATATGCGTAAAAGCCGAAAGAGAACGAATTACACATAGGACTTAAATAAAAAAAGGAAAAACTAGCTGAGGACAGAGCTATGCGAGGGTGAGATACTCCTTATTTTTGATCAAAATTTGGTTAAATTAGATACATGTATTGCAAGTTTCTTACTAAAATTGGGTTTCGCGCTAGCACCGACGTACTGGCTACTGGGTTGGTGAATACCTTCGGGACTTATGTGTAAAAGTCCACCAGCATCGGCCCAGTGATTGTATATAAAAAATACTAAAGGTACTGTTAATTTCGTTTCTGCATTTGCGCATTTCGACAACTTATGTCTCTTCAGTGCAGATCAGCTAAGGGTAGAGCTATGCGAAAAGGAGATACTCCTTAGTTCTGATAAAAATTTGGTTAAATTAGAAATTGCAAGTTTCCAAATAAAATCGATTTTCGGCTTTATAAAATTTATAAATCAAAAATACTAGTGAGGCGGAATATGATTTCTATTAGGTTTGAATTAACTGGATACTCTATCCTCTTCGATGATCGATATAAATGTAGGCTATTTGGGGCGTGTTATTTTAAATATTTTAATTCTGTTTCACAACGCATTTATCTAATGATTAGTAATTAATTTTAAGACAACGTCCACCAAATACTTTAACGTAAAATAATGATTAACTTACCTAGATCTTCTATTTTTCAAAAAATATAACTCCAGAAACCGACATGCATACAATCTAGTTGAAATAAATGATGTTGACAATACCAACGTAATAAATAGTCTTTTCAATGAGTAGGCGGGTGATGGTGTCGGTGATTTCCAGGGATTTTCGAAGAAAAGTGAAAGAAGTAGTGAATAATCTTTAAATATATCCATATATGGAAACTTTTACTTGTGTTTATTGTACTTTGGAATAACTTGATAGATAAAAAAAGATATGATATCTAATTAAGAGGCTTGTTTAGAGTATATTGGGATACGGGATATTTGCCACTTTTGTTAATGGGATATGGGATATTTGAGACAAAAAGTACTGGGATATGGATATTTTGACTTTGGAAAACGGGATATTTCAATAATAAATGGCATATCTTCAATTTTCAAAGGGATATTTTCGTCCAGACTACTGGGATATGGGATATTGGGACCCCCCTAAACAAGCCTCAATTAAATCAATTATATTTCTCCCGTAACATCATATATTTTTTAGAAGTTTGTTCAATGATAGAATTTCCATAAATGTTTGAAAAGCAATAATTATACATATCTGAACGTAAAGGACCAACCGAGTTTCGTAGAAAAAAAAAGAAGAAAAAAAGGAAAAAACGTCCTTTAATTCTAACTCAGCTGATCCATTAAGTAAGAACAGTGTATGTGGTTATTTTTGCGGGATGTAAATTTCGCAACTTCTTCCAAAATTGATTGATTTAGTTTTCGCAGATTTAATTATTGGTGATTCTTATCACTTGCTGTGCTACATACCATACACATCATATTTCGCGGTATGTAATTTTCCCGATATTATAACCGCTGATAAATGGGAAAATCTAGACTTAACTAATCGATCTAATTGATCATCGATCTCATATCAAAAATCGAACGGTAATCGATTGATTAGTTCGAACATTTATCGATCAAACTCTCTTAGGAGTTTGATCGATGATTTTGATTAGAAATTTGTGATTGATAAGTGATCACTGAAATTTTCCTTTTTTAACTTCGGACTGTGTTTCGTACAATCAGTAACAGTTATGTTGATTGGTTAGTCAAAATATAATAAAAACAATTTAGATGACTTATGTTAATGCAGTGTTATTGAACAACTGATCATTAATCAATCAGAAATAGATCACAAATTTCTAATCAAAATCATCGGTCAAATTCTTCAGAGAGTTTGATCGATAAGTATTCGATTAGTCGAACTAATCAATTGATTACCGTTTGATTTTTACTGATAAGTGATCGATTTTAAACTTGATCGATAAGTTAAGTCTGGGAAAATTAAACACCTGCGAAAATAACCATTTATACGGTAGGTACATGTACAACATATATTTTTAAGGTCCGTGTTGTAATGATAAATCATTCAGGTTGGTCAGTGCGTTTAGACATTATACATTTAGCCTATTTTTTTAGCAAATTTAAACACCTCCTGATAGATTGATAATTGAAACAATAAACAACATGTTTATAATATTGATCTCAGTTTGTGATTGGACAATCATGTAAATGTCTCGTGTCAATTTCTATTAATAGTGCGACCGGATGTTGATGAAATTAAGTGTCAATTTCTACAAATAGTGCGACCGGATGTTGATGAAATTACACCTGAATCATTGTATGGCGAAATTGGGTTTGCATTTTTATTATGATTAAGATTACTCAATTTATTGATAAAATGACATTTTTATCAAAAATATTACACTCAACATCCCTTTCAAAGTCAAAATGGTACACATAGCAACGATGACAGCAACAAAATGGCGGCATATTTGAGACTGGAGACTACGGAGATCGCTTTACTTCAAATAAATTGAGTTGGAATGAAGCACAATCTCTAACATTGTTTTCCAATTTATTACGATAATTTTTCACACCTCGATAGTAAAATTCTCACATTTTAAAATCTCGGTAAACCTCGAACTTTAAAATGTGTAAATTTAACTATCTCGATGTGAGAAATATACGTTATAAACTGGAAACAATGTTAGAAACTATATGTATACTACGTGCCACTGAAACGCAAAACGTAAGATCACTTTCCATTAACAATAAACTTAGAGGTGTAGAGTAATTTTTATAGGGTTGATAAATAATACTAGGATTTTCTAAATTTCTCAGGATAGGCCCTATCAAGTTAATTTGTAGAGTCTCAACTACCTGTAACAAAAAATCTGCGGTGGGGGGGGGATTGGTTGTTTAGTTTTTTCACTGATTTTCACTAAAGGTGATAGGAATTTAAAGAAAATTTCTGAATAATTGAAAATAAAAGAATAAAAATAAAAACAAATTGATGTGGCCATATCGATAAAAATATATCTGCCAACTTTCAAAGACGTTTTGACAAATTCCTCTTTTTTTCTTTTTGTAACCAAAACCGAAACCAAAACCGATTTTCGGACTGAACATTGCAATTTTCAGCCTGATAAAAATGATCAAAAACTCTTTTACAGATAATTTTCAGATGCTTTTAAGGCGCACTTTGATAATATTCTGACGATGTTTTTTTTAAGTTTTGATTTTGAAACGCGATTTCATGAAAATCGAGCAAAATCATACATGTATATCATAATCACAAAAAGGTAGTTATAATGTTTAAAAAAAAGGTTTCATGTTTTCAATTACAATGGCCTATGAAGACCTACAAAATGTAGTATTGCGTTTCTGTTGACCCTCAGAATATGTTTATTGGATATGATTTTAAAAATCTTTATCCGGAGTTTCCTATTTTGTATTTTTTAAGGGTTAAACGTTAATCTGAATTGACCAAATGTGATGTTTTTTATTCATAAATATATGTTCATTTTCATTCACCTCCTGATAAGAAATGCCATCATGCAACTCAGGTCATACAAATTTAACTTTATCTTTATATCAAATAAATCAACAATTCTACATTCAATACAAATTTTTTTTTAACGAGGCTTAGTAAAAGTGCAAAAATTTTCAAGTAATTTTTTTAATTAAGATAAAATAAAGTTTTTGAAACGAAGCCAGCTCAAAGCATGTGAACGTGTTCAATATAGAATGGTGCGGGAACGTTTTGATATGGTTGGTTATATAGAATGTACAAGGAAACAGATTGATAGGTTTTTAAAACCTGCCCTTTTTAAACTACCATGTCAGGAAAGATTAGTGGTATGGAAGACTAATGGCTTCTTACATGATATCATATTTAAGATTGGGATATATGTATGAGTAGAGTCGTTGTTGTTTGGTTTGTTTCTATTCATTATATAGCGGCAGGTTGATGCATCATTAAACCTGGTTTTACCCACCATTTTATTTATAAAATGCCCGTTCCAAGTCGGGAATATGACGGCTTGCCAAAAATGTTCTGTGTTGGATTGTGTTTCCCGGATTCAGTCGAATGTTATACGGATTTTTCTTACTAGTCTCCTCCTTTGATCGATTCGGACTTTTGTTGTCACGTTTATTTATGACGTCGGGTCATGGTACCAATTTTTTATCACGAAAATCGATACTTTTGGTTAGCCATGTACCCTTCGAAGATGAGGCCACTTTTGTGGATCTTCCATGGGACATTTTCTACAGTAAACCACCATTTACGGATGAATTTGGGTATAGCATAGGGCGGTTTAAAAGACATTTTTGTTTAGGAGCTGAAAACTTCGTATGATGTCAAAACTTTATATAAATCAATTAGAATGTGATCTTAGATATGGCATAAATGTCACAGGGAAACATCTTTCTTTACAACCAATCGTTTTCCCCGGATGCTGTTGTATTGATTTTTAAACAGGAAGTAAATAAACTCATACTTTACCAAGAACAGTAGGATGCTGAAAATATAGAAGTAAATGTTTCCTCGTGACGTATTAGTGTGAAAGTTTTTATTTATTAATTTTTTTATAATTTAACGTAAAGATTCATATAGATGACTCATACACAATGTAGCAGGGATTCAGTCATTCTTACATTTATCTGTGGGATATTTTATTCATGGATAAATGATAGTATTACAGTATTTTCTGTATTTTTTTTTTTTTTTTGCATTGAAGATCATGGTGCATCATAGATATAAACAACATTGTGGTATGGAGGTTTCATGCCAAGACGATTGGTTCAAAAATAGATCAAAAGAATACATTATCGATAATTTTAGGCCTGATTAGATAAGACAATTGTAAATAGACGTGATGGACCATTGCCGTAGCAACGACATTTCACTTAAGGATTTATTCTCCTGGGGTTTCAGTCTCGTTGAAATCTCATTAATAAATAATTCTTTACACTTGAGTGAATTTTTTTTATCGATTAATTATATAATGATATTCCCAAATGGTGATAAAAAATTATGTACCTACAACCAGTAGTTCTCGAGAAATGAAAAATTTTAATTTTTGAACCAAATTGACCATTGATCATAGTAAGTATTTACCGTTTTTGGGGTAGGGGTAATGAAAATCATTTTTCAATAAAACTATGCATCTTATTCATATGATTTCTTATCTAAAGTTCCAACGATATAATTTTCCCACTATTTACATAAAAAAATGATGAGTTTTGATAGTTTATTTGATTGAAAATTTGAAAAATCTATGATTTTGTAAATTGTTATAGACTTTAGAAATTGTTGTAAATTGGGTCTAGGTAACATGTCAAGAACTTCTTCCATTAATATTATGGATATGGTTTCAAAAGAATTACGTAATAAACGTATCAATCGTAATAAACGAAAATACAACAGAACTTCAGTTTCAATCTTTAAAAATAACGGCATAATTTGCTTTGTAACTGAAAAGTTACTGTGATAAAGTCTACTCCACGAGCGGCGTCAATCAGATGTGGATTATAAAAAATTTCTAAAGATCTTCTCGAACAGCTGTCCTCTAGCAGTCTTACCCATTGCCACAGCATACAAACCTTTGATTTTTCTACACTTTATACTACCCTGCCACATAATAAATTGAAAACAGTAATTTCGGATTTGATGCATCAATGTTTCATAACTAAAAACGGAGAACGCAGATACACTTATTTAGTAGTAAGGAAAGACAAAACATATTTTGTAAAGAACCACACTGAGTCAAGCAAGAAGTACACTGAGAATGACGTTATCAAGATGTTGGAATTTTTAATAGATAAAATTTTTGTCGAATTTGGAGGCCGTGTTTTCCAACAGACAATCGGGATTCCCATGGGAACTAACTCCGCGCCACTTTTAGCTGAACTCTTCCTTTTTTCGTATGAGGCGAAGTTTTTACAAGGGCTCACACAGAAAAAAAACCATTTAGTCTAGTCCTTTAATTTCAGCTTCAGCTACATAGACGCTGTACTTTCTATTAAAAATTAAAAATTCAAGTAATATTTACACCAGATTTATCCCAATGGGCTTAAAATTAAAGAGATTACTGATACACCTACTTCAGCTTCGTATTTAGATCTTTTGATTTACATTGACGAAAATGGACGTTGGAAATTTTAACTTCCAAATTGTGAACTTTCCCTTTCTGAGCAGCAATAAACCTACCTGTCCAGCGTATGGAGTGTACATTTCACAGTTGATTCGTTACTGTCGGGCATGCAGTTTATACAGTGACTTTTTAATCAGAGCAAAAACACTGTCCCAAAAGCTGCGTAGTCAGGGATTTGTTCAGCCTTTGTTACTTTCAACTTTCATCCCTTCAGAAATTGTATGGCCGTCACCATGACATCATTGACAGATATGACGTGTATGTGTCCCAAATGAAAACGGACATTTTCAGCTAGATTTCACGTCTTCACGGATTAGACATAACCGGATTTGACTCAACCTTGGATTGACTCACTGATAGTGTGACGGATGCCGCTAGCGGAGCAGGACATGCTTACCCTTCCGGAACACCTGATGTCACTTCCGGTTTTCATGGGAGTTCACACTATGAGTGCCTTAGTTCTTAATGTTATCTTTTATTTCCGTGCATTGTAGCTGTCTCACGTCCTTGTTTTGTCTTTGTTTTTATCTGTTACCGTTTTTGCCATGTCTTCGGACTTCGATTTTTGTAGTCATCGCTTCCCTTGATCCTTCGGTATTCTACTGCCGTTGTTCCAGGATCGAGAGGTAAATACTTTTCTCCAAACAGGACCAAAATATCGTCCTCCTTCAAAAATCATTTGGAAGGACTGTCGTGAAGTCATTAAAAAAGCCGTCATGTCATTCTGTAAAAAGAGGTGTAAAAGAGAAAATGCGGATGAATAATCATTAGACACTTTCATTAACAAATGCATGGAAGTTGTTGATATCCGAATAAATCATTTTGAAACAAATTATAAGCATTATTATACCATTCCTGCGTTTTCAAAAATTAAACGGAAGTTAAAGGATTTGGAAAAAGATTATATATTTGTTCCGGCAGATAAAGCAGCCAGTAATGTGGTCGTTGTTTGACGTAAGTATTACATCGAGGTGCTTCGGAATGAAATAACCAATTGTAGTACATTTCAAGCTACCGCGTCAACAGAAACACAAATAATTGTAGATCACATGATCGCTACAGCTGAACTTAAAAAGCAACTTTCTAATTATAAACCATTCCTACTATCTATTGGTTTCCTGAACGTCACAAAATTTTTTTCAAATTTCGTTTTATTTCGGCATCAAGTAAATGTTCAACTACACACATTTCTGTTTTATTGACCAGTGCACTTACTACCATAAAAAATCTCGTCATCAACTTTAACAACAAATGTTATGAATACAGTGGAATTAAATACTTTTGGAGTATATATATACTCCTCTTCTTGATCTGAATATTTCAATAGATCAAGGAAAGTTAAACACTAAAGTTTATGATAAAAGTGATGATTTCTCCTTCCCTATAGTCAATTTTCCCCATCTCGACGACAATGTTCCGTTAGCCCCTTCTTACGGGGTCTACTTGTTCGATATGCTAGAGTATGTAGTGATGTTTCTGACTTCAACGATCGAAATCTTTGTCTCACTGAAAAACTTCTGCATAAAGGGTTTAGATATCATAAATTGATAAACACATTCTCTAAATTGTATTACAGATACATTGACTTATTAAGAAAATTTGGTTCTACATGCAGGGCTCTTATACCTTAGGGCATTTCACATCCGAACTTCTATGGCAATAATTTATAAAGCGCATAAATTCAAAAATTTCCTTCTATACAACTTATTAATCCGTAGAACAAACTTATTCATAAAGGATATAAATACAGCGTTGTTGTTAAATCTTTACTTCTGGTTTTTGTGGGCAAAATTATTGATCATCTCCTAAATGCTTTCACCATAACTAAATTTAAACAATTTTTCATATTGGCAGTATTTGGCATTGCACAATATCATGTTCTTCTTTCATAATTGATGTTGTTATACCAAATCTATTTAGAAGTATTTCAATTGAAGTTTCATATGTAAGAAGGCTTGATATCATAGTCAACGGAAATTATGTCCTTAGCTAGCTATCAGTAACTGCGAGCATTTGTCCGGACAGTACCTGTGTGTATTGTCTTCATGTTTTATATACTTCACTATAAGGGTACTCGTCTTGATAAGTTGGACTTTTTTCTAGTTTGATTTTTATTGTGAGTCTTTTTGTGTATTTATTTTTTACCATTCACCACAGATAGGGGAGAGTTTGGATCCAAGAAAACGAGTTAAACCCCACCGCAAAGTTTGCGCCTGTCCCAATTAACTAAATACCGAAATATTCCGAAGTCAGGCTTGTCCTTGTCTACTTATAAAATTTTAGTTTCTTGATATTTGGGTTATTGGATGTGTTTTGTTTGCATTGATTTATTAGCCTTTTTTTTTACCTTTTTGGTGGTCATTTAGGGCTTGCTATATGGTGTGAGATTCCTTGCTGTGTTGAAGACCGTACGGTGGCCCCTAGATGCTTTTTTTTGGGTCGTTTTAACCTGGATATGGGATGTTGTCGCCTTGACATTTACCCTATTTTCTTTCTTTTTCATATGATGTCTTAAATTTGACCCAAAAAAGCAACATTTTCGTAC
>MJUU01058340.1:92161-109892 GCA_002080025.1 Modiolus philippinarum | reverse complement strand
GAACCCCCCTATGGAAAATGCATTGTAAATATTTGCGCACTTGTAACCAGTTAGCTTAGCGTTAACGTTTGTACCACCCAAGTGCAGAGAAGTAGCCGTAAAGCATTGACGTTCATCTATTGCTTGACATTTATTATCTACTTGTTTCAATGCCAGGTTAAAGATGCACATAAACATTGTAACCTTTCTTAATCATAAGTTAGCCAGTGTGCAATGATGTCACCTACCTTGTTATTCTACGAAGTTGTTGATTCTTCAAAACATATTTGGATTTGGATTATTGTGTTTACCTGACGACCATTCTATAAGATGGATAAAACCCGATGTTTCCTGAAGCTACCTGATGATGTGAACTTTATATTAAGAAGTCCCAAGACTATATAATAGACGTTAACTTTAACTTGGGCGCTTTAGGCTTTAGGCTTTAGGCTGTAGACTTTGATATCTACACTATAAGCTTTACGCTTTAAGACTTAATTATGGATTAATTCGGTCTTTAGACAATAGTGCTTGTTCGCATACACAACGTTTGGACTTGTTAAGCTTTATGCTTTATTGTTTTCACTGTATGATTGTCAAATATATATTTCCTCAATAGTGTTTTAAATCATGGATTAGCCTACGCCCATATCTGAGCCCCGCTGTGTTATAAAAGCCATTAATTGTAAATTGCATGAAATCAATAATGAAATCCAGAAATCCAAGTATATTTGAAGAAATCCATACAGAATTTCATTGCGGGGTCATCCGGATGCACCACTAAACCTCTTTCACAGCTTCTCACCAGTCAGAGATGGTCTGAAAATTACATTACTGTGATAAAGCTTACGAGCGGCGTGAATCAGATATGGTTTCTTAAAAATTTAAAAATCTTCTTAAACAGCTATCCTCAACCAGTATCTCCCATTGCCATGGTATTCAAACTTTTAATTTTTCTCTCTACTACACAATAAACTGAAAACAATAATTGCAGATTTAATAGGAGAAAGATGATACTGACGTAATCCAGATGTTAGAATTTTTGATCGACAATATTTTTGTCGAATTCGGAGGTCGAGTCAATTGGATTCCTATGGGAACTAACTGTATACATGCTACTTTAAGCTGACAAAAGCATTTAGCCAAGTCCTTTAATTTAAGCTTCCGCTACATTGACGATGTGCTTTCTCCTAATACTGCAAACTTTAAGGAATTTTTATACGTCAGATATCTTCCAATGAGCTTGAAATTAAAGAAAATTCTGATAAACTTCTTCAGCTTCGTACTAAGATCTTTTGTTGCATATTGACGATGATAGACTTTTACCTGGAAATATGTTAGTTCAAGCCACGCGTCGCCAGAAAACTGCATTTTTGATTATCAAATCTACGATTGACGCCCTCGGGTATATTCAATAACGGTTGTAGAATACCGAAGGAATCAAAGTCCTAAGCCATGGCAAAAACGGCAACAGAGAAAACAAGGACAAAGACAAAAACAAAACAAGGACATGAGACAGCCACAATGCACGGAAATAAAAAGAAGACATTAAGAACTAAAGCACCCATAGTGTGAACTCCCATGAAAACCGGGAGTGACATCAGGTATTCAAATTATGTTTTACTGTTATTGCTTAATTTGTGTAATTTATTGATGATCGTCTTGTTTTGTTTTTTTTGTTATTTATACACCATGCATCCTTCTGGGTAAAATTGTGCATTTCAATACATTTATACAAATATGATGTCATTAATGATTTGTATCACATTAAAAAAACAGAGCCAAAACCAACATGACAGCAATGTAAAATAAGGAACATGAGTGATTAAGATCGCAAACGAAAACGCAAAAGCTCTTTGATTCTTACTATGGACATCATCAAGATGCTCCGGAAGGGTATATTTTAACCCATTATACTGAAAAAATTTCCACCTTAAAATTAACAATAAAACAATACATATAAAACTAAGCAACGGATCGCCGCTTCTATTCTGTTTATTATTTTTTTCATCTTGAATTCACTATGAGGCCATTAACTCATAGTAAGTTAATGTCGGCCCCAAGCACCTATTTTAACGGAATTTAAAATGCTACATGTAGATGTCGAAAACGCTACATTCGTATTTTTAATAGTCATAGATGCGGAATTGTCAACAAATAACTGGCAATGTGTTCTTGTCAGTTAGAGAGAATTGTTTTTTTTTTGTAATTATTTGTTAAATCAGGTTATTGACCATAAAACGTCTGTATCGACAATGTAAACATGGTTAAGTATAAATTAAATGTGGAGGGGACAAAATCCCAACAAAATTAATTGTAAGATTTAGGAAATGGAACAACGTTTCAATAGTTGTTCTTCATCTTGACGTCATGATTATTTATCACCTCATTAGAACTGGTAGGAATAAAAACAAATAACAAAAAAAAAAATTGTAAAAAAAATTTAAAAAATAAAAATAAAAGTATTATTTTAACTAAAGTAATATTAGACCAAACCTTATTTCAACCGCAGTAATAATTACGACGAGTCATTATTTTAATTCTGTACTGTTTATGATAGATAGAACAACAAATAAACAATTTTTACAGTAAAACATGCAACGAGTTTCATTGATAGAAAATATTAATACGATTTTTGTACTTTGCTTAATGGTTACCTCTTTTTCACAGTTCTACCGCATCAACGTCGGTCCTTTACTTTTCGCTTTCCATTTAAAGGTCCATTTCATTTTTGACATTTTATATCCGTCGACCTCCAATTGTATGTATATGGAAATTGGTTTAGTCTTCCGATAGGTGAAATAATACTAAGTGGAAGTAAATCAATCATCAAGCAATCTATCAATCAACCAATCAATCAAGATCAACTTTACCTGAAAATATAAATATAATATTCCACATACATTATTTTCCCGGTATTGCTGCATCTTGATCTATATTGCCAAATTGTGAGAAATTTTAACGAGGCGGTACCGAATTTCGGTCAGCAGTTAATACAATTGCACACGTGTATATATATTTGCAATTTGTATGAAGGAGTTTAGATTATTCGGCGTAGGATGTTTCTCATTTACGTACAGAGCAAAGAGATTAAATGCTGCCAAGCAAGTACTTTTACAGTCAAAAAGCCACAGTTCATCGCAAATGTCATCAATGAACATAATTTGTCCAGACGGAACATTTTGAACCAACGGTATCAACTAAGGGCCGGAAACAATTTTCTATGTAGTCTATTATAGCAATATCAAATATAACGTTACAATCGTGGACGACGTGAAGTTTCTCAAGTAGAGCAATGTTCTGTTCCACTTGTAGGACCTACAATTCCTTTCAGATCTGCAAATGTTCCGGTATAAGCGGTAATGATTCGATGATTTTCACTGCTTGACAATCCTACAGTACCTTAACAAAATTATCTATTGTATTTTCATCATTTTTTTAAAATATACAACGTCTTGTTATAACTCAATGGTGTCGATATGTATTTGAACTTCCGAGCATGATTTACGTTCGCATGTACTAAATATGACCGCAACTGCATGAATCAGTGTTAATATAATGTAAATATCAAAATACCGAAGTTACTGTTAATTTATTTTCTGCATTTTTTATTTTAAATATTCTATACATCAACAAATACTGTAATAAGTCTTAGAGTGTAGTAAGGTGAATAAAAAATGAAATGAATATTATACAAAAAAGGAACAGTTAATTTTGAATTTATATGAAGCATATCAGACCTCATGGTGGCTTGAAGTAAGACAAACCCGCATTGAAAGTAACATTATATTGCTGCAAGTACAAATGCAAAATAATTTGGTACCGAAGTTACTGCAAAGTTCATTTACTCAAATGGTCATTTCGGTCCTTCAATTCAGATAGAATCGACCAAAAACTCGATTTTTTTCATTATCGTTTAATGCAATATATTGATGTAAAAGTCAGAAAAATAGCAATTGTTATTTAATTCTTAGTTATTTTTGGTTCATCAGTTCAACTTCCTCACTGTGTTGAAGACCGTACGGTGACCCCTAGATGCTTTGTTTCGGGTCGTTTTAACCTGGATATGGGATGTTGTCTCCTAGACATTTACCCCATTTCCTTTCTTTTTCATATTTACCAGTACTTGATATTCTGTTAATATTGAAAAACATTTATAATCATTGATAAAAAAATAAACACCTTATTTTGTCAAAATTCTTTTTTTTTATTAGCGGAAGAAAGATGATATGCTGTAAGAAACACGATCAAACACGATCAATATGCACTGTACTGTTAAGGGTTGATTGATGTTATTACTTAATAAATAATTTTTTTGTGGAAATTTAGACCACATTTTCACGGTAAATTTTCAATGATTACTAATAACGGATTGTGATTGCCCTTTAATTTCATGGTATAAGGTAGAAAACAACGACGTTAGAATATCGAAAGAGCAAAGGAGTGGTATTTACAAAAATCGATTTCAAAGGCATGACCAAAACAAGAAAACAGAAAACAATGACGTTACACAGCTACAAAGCACAGACTGAGGTAAAAAAAACACACAACAGGCATACACACGTACTTCTGCTATAGTTAATCCAATTTATTGAAGTATTTTGTGAAACATTATTGAAACTGAAGGAATTACAATCACACACCTAAATCTAGAAGACAACTGTTCAAGAACGTAACAAAGATGGGAGCGCAGGACTTGGTACATTGTACCTGTACTGGCAAGAGTCTGCGGTAGGGTTACAGTGCTTATGGGGCATAAAACCGACTTTCTCTATCTCGTTTCCCTATAGTATAATAGAGATACGATTAAAAACCCAGTACAAGTAGTGTCTTTGACACATTCCCCGTTTCCCTTCCTTTTTTCTATTCTTTATACAAGACCACTATGTTGAAAAAAGAAAATGAGACAAAACATAAATTTGAAAGAAGGGTCGATGAGTGCTCGCTACTAATCTAAGTGCTAGCTGAAGGAGCCTATTCTGTTGGTAAAATAATGTCGACAAATTACTTTTCGAAGTGTTTTAGGTGAAGAATCAGCAAGTATTTCAGTAAATATCGACAGTATTAGTGATGGCAGTATACGAGTCAAATCTGTAACTAACGAGTATTAATACAAAAAAATACAGAATTAAATGTTGTAAATGTTTCAATGAGCGCATCGCACAATTGTGTCTGAACAAACTAAAAATGTGCTTCTGAATCAAATGCGTTAATTAAAATATGAATTACCAAAAAAATCGACAATTCTGTAAAACATTCGTTTTATTGCAAATTTTATATCAGTCCTCGTAAACCAACAAATACCTTTATGTGTAAATATGGGGAATACAGTTAATGTAATATCATACATGTAGTTTCTTTCTCTGTTGGTAATTTCCAAACTCTTTATGGTTATACTTTCATTGAGACAACTCGCCGTTAATCCTTGATAATTCTTTGTTCTTAAAATAATATAAAATAAAATATTACATGCTTTTCTTGTATTTCAGACTTTTTATACCCTTTTCCTCTTTTCCAATAATTGAATATACTACTGAACTTGCTAAATTTTATAAAAATTACAATAATGGAATTATTTAATGGATCATTTTTGACCGATATACATAATGTTTGCTTTCTCTGTCTGTTGTGCAACCCTTTTTATTTATAAATAAATTGTAACTTTTGTAAGAACTTGTAATAGTGGATACTATTAATCAATTGAAAAGTATGAAAACTTCTAATTCTCAATGAAAGTATAAAATTTGAAAAACAAAATCCACTTTGCATCATGATCAACAGACGTGTGAAGACGACAACCAAAAATTTTAACACGGAGTTTCAGCAACGCAGCGACATACATCTGTGTCATCCTTACAACATACCTAAAGAGGATAGATTAAGCAATTTTTTTACTTTTGGTAAATTCAAGACATGAAGGTATGGATTATGTGAACCAAAGCACATATGTTTTCAATGTAGAAACATGTAGACAAGTTCTAATGATGGACATTTTCAATAATCATATTAAGAAATAATCATTCTCATCCCATTTTTGGGACTCACTTCAATGGTATCTAAAGTAAATTACCGGATATATTCATATATTCCATGTGCATGGGATAAAGGATTCCTTTTGTCAACAGATAACTTATACTATAACACGAAGTTCACAATAGCCGTTTTGCTGCATCAAATATTGTCGTCACCACGATTTAACAAACCGTTACAATGTTTCTATTTCACAAATGAGAATAGTGTGACGGGTGCCACGCGTGGAGCAGATCATGCTTACCCTTCCGGAGCACTTGGTGATATTTAAGTTTTTGTAGGGGTTCACACTGCTAGTGCTTTAGTTATGTGGCGTTCTTGTTCATTTTGTTTATTTGTTTTGTCTTTGTCATACTGTCTCTATCTCAATTGATGTTGGGTATAAATTGCCGTGATTTTAGAATCCCCCCTTTCCCCGTTCTTGCTGCGGTATACGTTTGCCGATGTATGTATTAAATATATGGAAGGATCTCGACTTGCTGAACTACACATAGTGCATGTCTGCATCTCTTCTTATATTTACTTTAATAATTGAAATAATCCTTCCCATTGTGTGACTGTGATAAAACATATGCATCTGTATGTGGTTGCATATACAATGATTAATTTCTATCTAAAACAATGGAAAGTAATTTTCCATTACTGTTATTTTGAAATGATGATTAAATTTTATATATTTAGAAAAATCGATCACGATATGGGATATCCCCTGTATCTGATACTTGTGTATCTCAAGGGTATTTAATCATTTTATGGATTTGTACAATGACTTGACGAAAACAATTATTTATCTGTAATCGAGTCCATTTAAGGACAGTTACACCTTCATTTTGTCAAAATAAAATTGATTTCGGATGTTTTTGTGGATAGTTAAAAGTCAACGACCTAATAAGGATTGTGCTTCAGTCTTGCGTTTTTATTTAGTGAGAAAATGTCTGTCAGGAAACCTCCATTGTATCTTGAAGAGAAAGGGCTTTTTTCCCCGCAAATTTTTTTAATGGTACAATCATATTACTTTTTACATGCAATATTCACTGTTTTTATTTTTTTTCTTTCATTTTTTTCTTTCAAAAAGGAATTTTTTCTTCTTTAAGTTTTCAATCAAATGATTATCTCCTTAGACCTTAATCACACAACTCGGTATGCATTTGTTTGAGGAATTTGTAGTACCTGATGCTGTTGTTCTTTCATTTTGCCTCTGTTTGACGGATGAGTAGTACCCGATAGTATTGTCATAACGTAAGGCCTCTTTTTCATTAACTTGTAGTGTCCGATAGTATTGTCATTACATAGGGCCTCTTTTTCATGAACTTGTAGTGTCCGATAGTATTGTCATTACATAGGGCCTCTTTTTGATGGACTTGTAGTACCCGATGGTATTGTGATTACATAGGGCCTCTTTTTCATGAGCTTGTAGTACCCGATGGTATTGTCATTACATAGGGCCTCTTTTTCATGAATTAATAGTACCCGATGGTTTTGTATTTACATAGGGCCTCTTTTTCATGAACTTGTAGTACCCGATGGTATTGTCATTACATAGGGCCTCTTTTTCTTGAACTCGTAGTACCCGATGGTATTGTCATTACATATGGCCTCTTTTTCATGAACTTGCAGTAGCCGATGGTATTGTCATTACACAGGGTCTCTTTTTCATGATCTTGCAGTACCCGGTGGTATTGTCATTTAATAGGGCCTATTTTTCATGAACTTGTAGTACTCGATGGTATTGTCACTACATAGGGTCCTTTTTCATGATCTTGTAGTAGCCGATGGTATTGTCATTACATAGGGCCCCTTTTTCATGAACTTGTAGTACCCGATGGTATTTTAATTACATAGGGCCTCTTTTTCATGAATTTATAGTACCCGATGGTATTGTGATTGCATAAGGTCTTTTTTTCATGAACTTGTAGTAGCCGATTGTATTGTCATTACATAGGGTCTCTTTTTCATGAACTTGTAGTACCCGATGGTATTGTCATTACATAGGGCCCTTTTTCATGAACTTGTAGTACCCGATGGTATTGTCAGTTCACCAGGACCATGTTTGATGGATATGTAATACCGTTATGGCGAACTTTTTTAAGCATCTAATGGTATTGTCAGCTCATTTGCCTCTGTTTGTCTGATGAGTAGTACCCGATGGCATTATCTTCTATATGACGAAGTTGTAGTACGTAATCATATTATCAGTTCTTTTAATTCTGTTTGACTGATGAGTAGTACCCTATGGTATAGTTGATTAATTTGACCTCTTTTTAACGGATCAGTAGTACCCTATGGTATTGTCGGTGCATGGGTCTCTATTTGACAGAAAGTATTGTCAGTGCATAAGGCCTTTATGGCTAATGGGCATCGTCAGATCATTATGCATCTGTTTGATGGTTGAGTAGCACCCGATGATATTGTCTATTAATTTTTGACAGATGAGTTGTACCCTATGGTATTATCGGCGCTTAAGGACTCTTTTTGACCAATGAGCATTGTAAGTGCATACGGTCTGAACTGTGAGGTCATAAGGCCTTTATTTGACTAGTGAAAATTGTCAATGCATAAGGCCTCTGACTGACGACTAATTTGTCAGTTCATAAGGCGTCTGTTTACAGATGAACTGGTGAGCATTCTCAGTTTATTATTCCTCTGTTTTACGAATGCGTAGTACCCTATTGTATTCTCAGTTCATTAGGTCACTATTTGCGGGAAAGTAGTACCCAGTAATATATTTAGGGTAAGATAGTATTGCAGAATACATTTGATTCAGGTTGATATTTCTCGACTGTATAATCATCCTAGAAACTTCCAATTTCACGGAGTTATAGAACCCTGTTTTGTCCCTAAGTTTAGATTACAGGAGATAAGAGAACTTTATTCTAAAGTAATACAACTTATAGAATTTATATTATTTACAATTTATAACAATAATAATATTATAATTGTCATTATTATTAGCGCAAATGCTCACTGATGTATATTAACAAAAATTGCAATATGTAAAATTAAAAAATACAAAGTAATCTCGGAGTCCTACAAAATAATATAAAGGAGTAGTTTTGAATGATTCCTTAAGTTTGATGCTTATTAGCTTGAAAATTGATAAGTAGCATTATTTCTGTAATAAGCAATGAACGGTTTTGGAGTAAATGCACATTAAACAAAGTCTCTTCAAATACATGGCATGAAGGCCTCTTATTCAAACTTTCTCAGTTTGGAGTCGGTAGTAATTTATTTAACCTTTAAAAAAAACCTATTTAAATTGTGAAAAATGAAACTGAAAGAACTAAATATACGGACAAAAACATGAAATCACAAGAGACTACTAACAGTTAACTGACATGCCAGCTCCAGACCCATCACCAACTGATGTATTGGGTTTGATTCGTATTTTTATTATATTATAGGAAACAGGGACAGATTAAGGAGAGGTTTGGTTACCTACAAACTGGTTAAACCCAACCATTGGCTTCTAGTGCTGGTACTAAGTCCGGCTGTCCCGAGTTCCTATCTTTGTTTACGTTTATCTTTTGTCTTATTTGTGTTTTTTCGGTATAGTTCCCTGGCCGATTGTAGCATGCTATTGTAATTCTCAGCCATTGTAGATGTTTCCTGTAGACTACGGTTATCCCTTTTAACACATCGTCAGTCTGCTATTTCTTTTAACAGACTTATAGTACTTGTAGTTGACGGATATCATTACCTATCATACCTTCGACCGTATCCATTATCAAGTAGACTACAGTTTGACGCAGTGGAAATACACTGTAGAATCGGGAATGGCAACGGTATTTTGTATCAACTTCCTGTTTTTACGAATAAAGAAATATTGCTAAAAATTTTGTTGCATGCAGAATTTTTCACATATTAATGTTCTGTCATACAAAAAAGAAGTAGGTGAGAACCAAACCGTCAGTACAAATCAAGAAAAGTCGGAAAGACAATTGCAACATTGGAAACATAGACACAAGCGTAAATAAGACTTAGTTATATTTGATATAAATGATTATTCGGATTTCGTTTGGTTATATGCTTTTTAAACATTTTTTGAAATTGTGGATTTCCTTTGTTTGGGTTCTAGTGCTGCTGATGAGGAATTAATTTCCGAAATGGCCATACAGCTCATTAAAATTATTGCATTTGGAGTAAACATATGTGTTATGATCTCATGTTCATTTACTCCATATCCTTTCNTATCCTTTCGTAAAATATTCAATACAGGAGTTTGTCTTTTATTGCAGTGTGGAGTTGGTAAAACAATTCCCCGTGGTAGAGATGTATGCTCTTTATTTTTCTTAGATATGGTGTACTTGTACATGAGATAATATCTCATGTGTACACTTTGTTCAATTACTATTATCTAAATTTATGTAAATTCTAAAACCTAAGGATTAACTCCCTCCATCGTAGTTTTGTCCTTAGTTATATTTGATATAAATGATTATTCGGATTTCGTTTGGTTATATGCTTTTTAAACATTTTTTGAAATTGTTGATTTCCTTTGGGTTCTAGTCCTGCTGATGAGGAATTAATTTCCGAAATGGCCATACAGCTCATTAAAATTATTGCATTTGGAGTAAACATATGTGTTATGATCTCATGTTCATTTACTCCATATCCTTTCATAAAATATTCAATACAGGAGTTTGTCTTTTATTGCAGTGTGGAGTTGGTAAAACAATTCCCCGTGGTAGAGATGTATGCTCTTTATTTTTCTTAGATGTGGTGTACTTGTACATGAGATAATATCTCATGTGTACACTTTGTTCAATTACTATTATCTAAATTTATATAAATATTAAAACCTAAGGATTAACTCCCTCCATCGTAGTTTTGTCCTTAGTTATATTTGATATAAATGATTATTCGGATTTCGTTTGGTTATATGCTTTTTAAACATTTTTTGAAATTGTGGATTTCCTTTGGGTTCTAGTCCTGCTGATGAGGAATTAATTTCCGAAATGGCCATACAGCTCATTAAAATTATTGCATTTGGAGTAAACATATGTGTTATGATCTCATGTTCATTTACTCCATATCCTTTCATAAAACATACAAAAAAATTAAAATGAAGACACACGTAGAGATTAACAATACGGACCCAAATAAAAAAACATTGAGTGGAATAAAATGCACCGGTAGAGTAAGCTAAGAAATTGTTGCGCTTATTTGCTTACAGACCTTGCAACAACAGAGAAATCGAAATGAAAGTGTACTAGTAAATGTTCATTTAAGTTTGATGCTATTCCTTAACTTTCTGACTGTAAAATACGTGTTTTAATTTTCCTGTTTAAATCGATACCGATATCGCAAATCAAAACATTTGTAAAGCTGTTTTTTCTTTATCTCCATAAAAATATTAAGTAGAAACCAAATACCCGTCAGTGTTCTCCATTTCACATAGTGTAATATTGGATGATATACTTAACTTTGTAAGCGCTTGTGAGCTGAAGTAGTAGTAAAGAATGGCATTAATATACAACTCTATGGTTTTATAATATCCAAAGGTATGAGCCTTCTAGAACGGAATGGCGGTATTAACCCAAATTGCGTTCTCTAAATGCGCATTACAATAAATAATATATTATCAGTTAAGCTTAGCGAATACATTATGGAAGGGCAAAACGAGGTTCTGGGTATAAAAGCATAAATAAAGGCTTTTAAAAATGGACCAAACGTTGAACCAAAACAAAAAAAAAATAAATTAAAAAAAAAAATAAAATAAATAAAAAATAGTAAAAAAAGGACAATCGACTTGATGGGCATCTGTTTGGCGGAGTATTAAATGAGGCTCTGTATGGCGGAGTATTTGACGGGTCTCTGTTTGGCGGAGTATTTAATGATCCTCTGTTTGACGGAGTATTTGATGGACCTCTCTTGAATGGAGTATTTGATGAGTCTCTGTTTGGCGGAATATTTTGTGGGCCTCTGTTTGGCGGAGTATTTGATAGTATTCTGTTTGTCGGAGTTTTTGATGGTCACTGTTTGTCAATTTCACATAATATATTTAATTTTATTAGTTATTAGCTGATTTTATAATAAGATCAATATATCTGTGTCGAACGGCTTGATGGATAATATCAAATGGTAATTCAGCATGTAGACCTCTTTTGAACAGACTAGAAGTACACGACGATGTCGTTAGTCAAGTCGGTCGATTGCATATAAACTTTTCCTGTTATCCATTTTTTAACATTTGTTATACTTCGATCATATTTGCATAACTGTCGTCGGTATACTTTGCCGTCATTAAAATATTTTAAATTTAATTGTCAGAATGACCAGAATGACCTATCGAAATAGGGTCAATATCGATGCCGCAAAACTGGTAATAAATCTTATGTAAACAGTTTTCTAAATGGATATATGGTTTCATGGCGACTTCAAGATGAAGAACAACAGTAAAAGCGTTGTTCCATTGCTTATTATTACGATGTATTTGTAGAGACTTTGTCTCATTTGCATTTACTCCATATTTCTTCATTGTTAATATCTTGCTTCAATGATAAATCCAACGACTGATGGAATATGGAGTAGGTATATGCCAAGTTCAGTTCTCAGATCTAAATCTTGAAACACATTGACGGGTGCCGCTAGCGGAGCAGGACATACTTACCCTTCCGGAGCACCTGATGTCACTTCCGGTTTTCATGGGAGTTCACACTATGAGTGCCTTAGTTTTTAAGGTCGTCTTTTTATTTCCGTGCATTGTAGCTGTCTATTGTCCTTGTTTTGTCTTTGTTTTTCTCTGTTGCTGTTTTTGCCATGTTTTTGGATTTCGATTTTTGTAGTCTTCGCTTCCCTTGTTCCTTCGGTATTCTACTGCCGATATTTCATAGTCTTTTCCTGAAAGTATGTTGCAGAATTGAAGTGTTTGTGGTCGTTCCATCAGGAATGTATCTATAGAGACTTGAATATAAAATAATGTCACCCCGTATTAAAGTAAATACAAAGGGTGTCTCCAACATTTAAAATAGAGACATTGTAACACAGCAACCTAAAAATGAACACACCTCTTTGGTTGTTCGGTTTTGCAATATTTCTTGAGTTTTCAGGAAAAAAAAGGTACGTTTTTCACGGATTTGCGTTGAGTTGCAGCAACGTGAATGAAGGAACCCCGAATTATGAAGAACCTATACTTGACACTAACTGTTCCCTTTGTACTCATAGGCTTTGACATACTTTGCTGCATATGTTTTTTTTCTGACCTTTCGACTCGACAAAAATCTGTCTTATCACCAAAGATGGCATTTGCAAAAGATCTCTGCCCTTTATCAAGAATACAAAATTACTATTACAGTGATCTTCTTCCAACCATTTTCTATTAGTGGACACAGAGTGTCAATCTTTAGCGATTGGGAGACAAAGTTGAAGAGAACGTATTCTAACTGAAAGGGATAACATCTAGATATGGTTATATAGGTATTATTTATTATATAAAGTTGATCTACATTGTAGGAACTTCAGTTGTCGAAGTGGCCATCTTCAGAAACTAAATTAACAGTGACTTTTGAATTTAATGATAAAAAAGAAAGGATCACTGCTTTACACTGATAACATCTAGATATGGTTATATAGGTATTATTTATTATATAAAGTTGATCTACATTGTAGGAACTTCAGTTGTCGAAGTGGCCATCTTCAGAAACTAAATTAACAGTGACTTTTGAATTTAATGATAAAAAAGAAAGGATCACTGCTTTACAGTGTCTTCTAAACATGGTCAAATATAATACAATTCAAGGTCATTATGCGAAATATAACTAAAAACCACCAGCATTACTTTACACCATGGTTGCACCGAATATTAGTATTGCGTACAAGTATATAAGAGTTGTAAACAAATTCTTGGGTAAGGCTGCGATATCGTTGATATTTTGTTGACATCAAAAATACAATTAAAACAAGAAATAAAATTTTATTTAAAAAAGAAGTTAAAACTTTAAATGCATCTGTGGTTTTACTGAGAGCATGTTAATTACAGTTTTATTAAGTACTGATCATGAAGATCCATTAACAGAATTTGTATTTTGATTATAACTTTAGTCATTCAGCCAGAATGAGGAAGAGAGATTGCTATCATTCCTATATTTATTTTGATTTAAATTGAGGTAATTTACTGAAATTCTAAATATAAAAAGAGTATTGCTAAATAAATTTGGTTCAGCGCAAATTAAAATAGCTTTGCCTGCTGGTAAATAGGCTACATTCTCATTATCCTGTATTGCAAAATTGTCTAATTTCAGGTATATTCATTTTTGACTACACGAAACGGGGTTGAATGTACCACTAAAGTATAAAATATGCAAAACTATTTTAGGTCAGTTTTATGGATGTTGGTATTTAATGTATTTGTACAGACGATATAAAACTATTTCACATACTTTTTATTTCTCCAGTAGGGCGAACGTCCAGAAAATGTACCGATAGGGAGCTTACAAACTGTAAATTGAACGTAATTTGCACATACACAATACATTTTGCTTTTCACGTTTTACCTTTTGCCATATATGGCTCTACAAATTTGTCCTGTAATGTAAAATCACGGTACCGACATATGTTAAAAATAACAAAATACCACAGTTACTGTACGTGATTTACTTTCTTTTTTGAAATGCAAGCATTTTGGCCAATTAGAGCTTAAAGCTACCATCAATGTAAGTTATAATTTTGACAAAAAATTTATATTTAAGAGTTTTCTGTCTCTACAAAATGCATAATAAATAAATAAAACCAGTTTTAAGCTTTCAGCCAAATAGATGGGGAACCTGTAATTTTATTAAAAATATAAACATTGTTTAAACATTTTGACTTTCTTATCATCCAATAATCTCATCTCAATAAGTATCCTGTGGTCGTTTATATGTTGTATTGTCTTTTGGTCCATTTGGTGGGCAAAGTATGACTGTCACAGTATTTTAACCGTACTTTGCCATATTTTATTATGTTTGTTGACGATCCCACATCTATGGCCTAGAAGACAACATTTTGTATCGGTTATCGACATTAAGCAAGTGAATTTAGCTCAAGCAGGTGGCAGGATCGTTTTGACCTTACTATGAGGCATGAAATTTTGCTTATTACTGAAGGCCTCATGATGACTTCAAGATGAAGAACAACAACAAAAGCGTTGTCCAATTTGCTTAATCTTACCATGTGTTTGTAAACATTTTGTCATATGTACATTTTCACTTCATATCCCTTCATTTCTTTAAGGCGAACACACTTAACAGCAGAGATACTCTATAGCTTTAAACAAAATTTTCAAAACTTTAGATATTTGAAGTTTCCAATGAAATAATTTTTCATGCCAGCACGGAAGTACTGCATTACTTGTCTAAGGACTAATAGACAACCAGCAAAGTCATTGACCAAATGAAATAAAAATAACCGAATACTGAAGTTACCGTCAAATTAGTTCATCTGCAGATGGCCATTTATGTCTCTCCAGTGCAGATCAAATAAAAAACATTTTGTAAATGTACCATATTTGCAATAAAATTATAGGGCTAAATGGAAAGACTAGTTGTGAACGTATGTTATTACCTTTTGGTTATTTTTATATATACATTTTGTATAGGCGATCGACATCATAACTTTTATGTAATACTAGTCGTTTCATTTTCTTTCTCGATCCTTGTGTTTTACTCCTTCCTATCTGGAAAAAAATCAAAATTAATCCTGCTTCTTCAAAAAATCTAATTGTAAGACGTATGGGCTTTGTCATCTCAAATGATAAAAAATAAATGAATAACAAAATATCGGAGTTACTGTAAATTGACTTTCTGCATATGGCCATTTCGACAATTTATGTGTCATCAGTACAGGTAAAGTCAAAACATTGGAAATCCAGAATTCAAATGTGTACAAAGATTGATGAAGAACAAATAATCAAAGGATCTAAATAGAGAGCCAAACTCGGCTAAGAAAGGGAGATACTCCTTAGTTTTCAACAAAATTTTCACATTTAGATATTGCAAAAAATCGCTTTTCGGTCCAGCACCGAAGTACTTGACTACTGGGCTGGTGAATATCCTCGGGCACTGATAGTCCACCAGCAGTGACATCGACCAAGTGGTACTAAATAACAAAATATCGAAGTTACTGTAAATTTACTTTCTGCATACGACCATTTCGACAATTTATGTCTCATATGAAAGAGTCGAACTTCTTACCAGTCAGTTCAAATATAACTTGTAATCCACGTATTCAACAATTAAGTGTTTCAAGAAACCTCTCATCTGGATAGTAATTTTGGATTTTAAATCCTTTTAAACAAGGCTAAAACACAATTACCAAACAGAGTTGTCAGGAACCGAAAAGACAAAGGAAGTGCACAAACAAAAATGTAAAAACTGTCAAACAACAAGGGCCTGACTGGGTTTCAAATTTTTTAATAGTGCGTTTCATACCGGTTTTGATCACCTAATCCCATCCATTGTTTTTAATTAGAGGGGCTGTACGTGTCTCTCCATCTTTCCTTTCTGTGCCGTATTTATGTGATGTCTATGTATTTGGTGTTTCCTATATTTTCACTTATTTAAAAAAAAAATAAACTCGGAGAAGACGCAATTCATAAAGCATTTAACTTAAAGGAGTCTTGTAGAAGATTTATAGCCAATTTTACCGATATCTTATATTTATTCGAAACAGAGGATTAAAAACTGTTATAGAAAAGTATTAAATTGCAAATTTTTTATATCAGTTATTTTTTATCAATCGATGCCCAAAATACAAGTGCGTTCATAATTATATGAAAGGTTAAAATGTAGACGTTTTAGCATTTATTGCATGTAAAAAAATATTATTGTGTACTTGAGTGTGATGAGCTATAATTTAAAATTTATAGTCTTTGATAAACGGTTCAAATAAATATTATAACCTTGTTGTTTTGACTCGAACATTATTGAAATTTTGAATATGTCATGTTTATATGTTGTGGATTGGGAGACAATAATCTGCACGATTGGAAATGTTTGGTCCCAAAGTCTGTTCTTACATTGACGTCCATATTCTATTTTCTTACTAGTTAACATAACATCTTAAATATTGGAAGTAATACAGATGTTATTGGCAAAATTGCTCGCAAAGGATCATCAGATTATACAAAAATATTTATTCTCATCCATATAGGATTGGTAAAGCTACGAAAGGCTAAGAAAAGATGTGGTGTTTCGGGACTCAATGATCTAACAATGAAGATCGCCAGCTGCTAGGAACGTCTTGCACTAACAATAAGCTCACTGTTGTGGAGGCCGTCTGAAACTCCCTGCAAGGTATCAGAATAGCTCATTGTCGAAGGCCTCAAGGTGACTGCAATATGATGAACAACAATAAAGGCGTTGTTCCATTACTTGGTTTCACTATGGTATTTGTATTGGTATTTGTCTCGTGTGCATTTGCTTCTACTTTCGGTCAAATTTTCTTGATTGTCTCGCCTTCGTCATCGTCGGCGGCGGTGTCAACAATTGGAAGAAGTTGTTCATAGGTTGAATAGAGTCATTTAATCTTTATAGAATTGTGTCAAAATTGGAAGAACCTAGATAATGGTCAGAAAATTTCCTCCAGCTAAAATGGATTTTTTTTTGCTTTTACGTATTTGAACTTAGTTTTTTTGCGCAAAAAATGAAATGTTAAGCCACAATTATTAAATCTTATTGGAATATCATAAAAACTGGTCAGAAGCTAGAAAATGTTCCGAAAATTACCTCCAGATGAAAAGTTTGAA
>MJUU01058340.1:76273-92097 GCA_002080025.1 Modiolus philippinarum | reverse complement strand
AAAGCTTTTTCTGCACAAAAAAAAAAAAAAAAAAAAAAAAAAAAAAAATGAATGTTAACCCTCAGATTAAAGGTTTTTTAGAAGTTGAATTAAGTATTAAATCTTATCGGAATTTATTGAAAAGTGGTCAGGAATAAGATGATGGCCAGAAAATTATCTCCGGATGAAAAAATTGGAAACTTTTGTTTTTTTTCCATATTTTTTGCGTATTTGGATTAGTTTTTTGTTAAACAGTTTAATGTTAATGCACAGATAAAAGTTCTCCAGAAGTGAATTAAGTGTTTGTGTCTTAACAGAATTTAATTAAAATTGAACATTGCTGCATGCAGTGCGCAAATACGTAACAAGCTGTTGGAATTTTCATTCTGGTTCCAGCTTTGGTAAATTTCATGAAAATATCGAAGACTAATAATTTTTGAAATTTTTGCATATAATAAAGAAATAAGGCAATTCTTTGATGCCAAGCATCATTTTGAACGTGCAAGAAATAAAAAACATGGTTCCAACATTGGTAAATCTCCTGAAACAACCAAGACATGCAATTTTTTTGAAATTCTTCTTAGCAACTATGGTTTTTGAGTGAATTTGATATAAACAAACATTTTAATGAACAAAATTGCAAAAATATTTGATTCCGATTTTTGGTTAATTTCCTGAAACCCTCTTAGACCAATTAATTTTTGGAATTCTACCTAGCAACCATACTTTTTAAAAAATATATTGATGAAAACAATAATTTTAAATAATGGAATTGCAAAAATATTTGACTCCAATTTTGGTAAATTTCCTGAAACTCTTCAAGATCTGTTATTTTTTGGAATTCTGCCTAGCAACCATACCCACTTTAAATACATTTGTTTGAAAAAGGTTATTTTCAGTACCTGAATTGCAAAAATATTTGAATCCAATTTTGGTTAATTTCTTGAAAGACCAGTTATTGTTTGGAATACAGAAAATATATAAACGTTAGTATTGATACCTTACTGAGCAGGCGAGACACATGGTTCCGAGGAACCTTTACAATTTTTTTGGGGTCTTATTTACGCTTATAACTACGTCATTTTGTCTTACCCGAAGCTAGACAGTAATACTAAATCAGTGACGTACAGTCAAAATACCAAGACCTCGCCCGTCATGTCATATAAAAATTCTGAAGTGATTGTCATTCAGAATTTACAATATTGTTATTGTTACGTCATTAGGTAAACCTATGTATTACATTATGTACCTTTAAATGTTTAACTTTATTACAGGTGCCTGAAATTGTAAAGGTTTATTAATGTCGGGCGCAGCTTTGGCCTTAGTCTACAATTTGGTCAGTCTGAAATATTGTAGTATCTAAATTATTAGGGGAGCTAAAAAACCGAGACAGATTTTCTAAAATGGTAAAAAAATTCCATATACATAAAAATATTATTTCGTTTCAATTTTTTTGTCAATTTTATTTTCATTCATCATTAGGATATTCTAAAGCTTGCGAAACGCTTCATATTCCCAAGGGTATTCACCATCCCCGTTGCCAGTACTTCCGTGCTGGTCCGTAAATCGATTTCATTTGAAAACTTGCAATATCTAAATTTATGAAAATTTTGTTCAAACTTAACATTATTATCCTCCCGCATAGCTCTGTCCTTAGGTTATTTTGGCTACAACAAAGAAAGCGTTGTTCCATTTGCTTAATCTTATCATATATTTAAAGGGATTTTGTCCCATGTATATTTACCTCATTTCCCTTTATTTGTTCAACTTCTATTTAGATCAGACTGGTAATTTGTTCTCTATTAGATTTTACTCATATTTCGTTAATTGATTTCCAAACATTTAGATTTTATGTGCACTAAAGAGACATAAGTTGTCGAAATGCACGTATACTGAAACTAAATTTACAGTAACTTCTGTATTTTGTTATTCATTACCACTGGACCGATGCCACTGCTGTTGGACTGTTAGTCCCCGAGGGTATTCACCAACCCAGTAGCCAGTACTTCGGTGCTGGTCCGAAAACCGACTCATTTGGAAACTTGCAATATCTATTTTTGAAAATTTGGTTCAAAATGAAAGAGTATTTATTTGAGTATGCACTCAATTCGACTTTTTTTCTGTCTGAAGAAGACCTAAAAAGAAGGCAGAAAAAATTAAACAAAAGTAATTAATGTTTTGTACAACATGAAATGAATATAAGTTGCCAAGTCCTTTGCTTTCCAGCAACATAAAAGCTTGTTTTAAGTCATGACAGGTAACAACAAAAAGGTAAAAATGATGTTAACGAGTTTGAAAAAATTAAGAGAAGAAAAGTAAAACAAATTCTTGCATTGTACATTCAAACACATACATGAGCACATTATGTAATTTGACACATTCATTAATTATGACAGTTTTATGACGTAAGAACTAAACAAACAGTGTATACATTTATCTGTGAAACAAGTGTTTTGTTTTCAATATTTTGATACGCACATTTTTATGATTTATCAATGTTATAAATTTACTGTGAAAAACAACGGCAGTGATATCGAAAGAACAACAGAGGCGTAAATTAAATCAAAGTCGGGAGACATGGGAATATCGCAAAAAAGCAAAAAAAAACAAACAAAAAAACAAAAAAAAACCTTGGAATATTTTGCTAATGAGAAACTATGTTACTTTGATTGCGGATATCTTTCTACAGTATCTAATGTAAGGCCTATATTACCTTAAGATTGTAGTGATTTTGGTTGAAACTGTGGCCTGCACTAAGTATAAGAAGGTATTTTCTCCTTATGGCACCGTCCCTTGATACTTTTTGCAGGCTATACATTGTCTGACTCTTGCTCTTTTTTTCCCCTATTATATGCCACAGGTTTTAGATGGTTGGATATAAATATTATATGGCACCGTCCATTACTATACCTTTATTTCCTTTAACTTGTTGCTGTTCCTACATGTACCGGTATGATTGCTAGATGTGAATGCGTTTTATTTTTCTTTCTTTTTTTCCAAATGCACCGGGTATGTTATTAATATTACTCAATTTTTCATAGTATGAAGTGCATCTTTGGTAGACGTGCATTAATATGCCTTTATTTATTATTTTTATTATAATTATTAATTGTTATTTATTGTTTATACCGTTTTCTGTAATGTTGTACTTGTATACCAATCATAAATGTTTGATGTATCATGCCCTCCTGGGGCCCTAATTTTGGTAATAAAATATTCTTATTCTGATTCTGTTGTGGTTCTTTCCCAGGGTTCTTTCTGCATGTTTCATTTGTTTGATGCAAGTTTAAGGCCCTTAACGTATTTGTATTTTTTAGCTTTACTATTTCACTTGTTCGCAATATGTCTTCAAAAGGATGCTTATATCTGCTATGAAGAGAGATATATCGTCGAAATATCCATCTACGCATGCAGAATGTACATACAGCAAACTATATGCTATGCTTTTGTTTTATTTTTATTTTATGAAATAATATTTTGAGCATGATTTGTCATGGCGGAAAACTGTTATATCTTTAAAATTCTTAAAAGACAAAGTGACAATACTCGGAAATAAGTTATTCAAACATCAACGCATCTATTTCCTCGGTCATAATGCAATTAGATATTTTCTAACCACACCAACATATACTTAATTGATCCTATATAGTCAGCATTTTACTGTATGCGTAAGAAAATTAAGTATGTAACATGGAAATAAGGTTTCTCTCTGTAGACCTCATCCAAGTTCATGGTCTCTACTCATTAATTTAGACTTTTAAACTGAAACCGGTGTGTACATCAACTGGTTCTCCATTCCCTGTAGTACTGAGCACTAAGGAAAACAAAAATATACTGCGGTGAATTTCTCCAAAAGTGAATATTGTTTTAGGAAAACAAAGTTTTCAACATACAAAACAACAGAAGGAAAATAATTTTGATTCATTTCTTTACAAATGTGCTCAACTTACATAAAAATATGTTTGTCATTGACAGGCAACTGATTTCAAGTTTTTTTTTAAATAAAATTACTCATGGTATGAAAGAAAATATTTTTATATCTGGTGATATCGGAAATTCATTAATCATTACAAAAACAATTAAAAGTTTAATTCATCTATCTATGTGAATAAAATACCTTGTTTGAAGTTCTAGATACATGTGTATGTCCTCATCCAAGAGAGATAATTCTTATAAAGAGATAAATTAGGGATTTCAGACCATGAACTTGGATATCATCTACTGGCTGTTATATTGTTATTACTATAAAGTATTACTTATGTATGTTTCTTTTAATTGTTTTTACTTTTCCCTTTTCTAAGTTACTGCCCCAACTCCTGAATGAGTTACTGTCCTCACTCATGATGGAAAAAGAAAATAGAATTATGCAGAAATATTGCTTTTAGTGACGATTTTGAAAATTGTTAATATACCAATTATCAATAAACTCTTAATAAAAATAATGGTTTTGTTAATTTTCTGAACTTACCTGTTATAGTATTGCAGAAAATCGTCATTCCTGTTTCTCTTATCTTTGACACATTGGTGCATTTGCTATTTTTGACATGTTAAACATGGCTGTTATCTTTATAACAAGCAGTAGATGCTTACTCTACCGGTGCACCTGATATCACCAATAGGTTTAATTATGGTCCGTATTGTTCATCTGTGTATGCATTTCTTTTTTTTCTTCTCTGTGCCGTATTTGTGTGATGTCTTTGTGTTTCCTGTGTTGCCATTCTTTTTTAGACTGACGGTTTGGTTCTTACTTACTTTTAGTTTTGCGACTTTGCATCTGGATAACATAGTAGTTAATAAGTAACAAATTTCTTCCCAGGCTGCAAAAAATGTCATTCGACTTACAGAATATTGATAAAGAATCATAAAATTACGAAAAACAATTATATCACATTTGTTCTAAGTTATTATGCAGAAAACGTACTTCAAACGGAATAAACTGGTATCCAAGACCTATCCACTAACAAGTATCAGCGACGTTATTGTCACCATAATGGTAGATTCGATCTTGTCTTCGTCATTCATGCAGGTAACGTGAGTCAAACAGACGAAACTATCGATTGAAGCTGATTTACTCTCCAAACAAGAACACCCCGTCTACTAATCAAAGACCATTCATCATAAGATCTAGTCTATGTTAGCTGTACATAACACACTTTCGACGTGAGATAGTTAGTTTACTCTCCAAACCCCAACGACCTATCCATGACCATCCCATCCTGATTTTGTAGTTCAAATAAATCCAGCTGATAGATGATGCTTAAGTATATTCTAAAAAGACGATTAAAATATATCAAACCTTGACTTTGGAAGTCATAGAGTTAAAACGGAAGTCATACCGATAATACGTTTAGGTAAATTGGTTAGTTTGTGCCTGATCTTGCTAATGTCTTTGTGCAAGCCCCGCATCACCAACTTCAGTGACATTATTTTCCGAATTCTCCTACCACCGCTTTGTCTTCAACAGTGGTTAAAATATATACAAGGAAGAAGAAGGGCATAAAACTACATATCAAAATAACTTTCATTTTGTATCGCAACCAAGGATGCCAGTAACAAAAATAAATTAACGGAAAGCAATCATATAATCATTGTCGTTTTTACAATAAAAAGCAATGAAAAACAATCTGATCAAGTAGACCGTAAGAACCCTTACAAAAATAAAACCGAAAATGATTATGATGGCAAAGTATACACTGATGTTTTAAGATATTTTCTCACACTTATATGTCCGTACCTAGTTACCTATACTTTGTATGATGTTGTCAACCTTAAAAGGCGAAATTCACATTTATAAACTATCATTAATTTTATCTTAACTTAGAATTGATTTTTCTACAATGAGGAAGACAGAGAAATCGTGTTTTTGTTGCTATTTAAACCTTAAGTCACCTCATCACTAAAACCATTGTAGGTATAATGTTGCCATCAAGTTTCACTTTGATCAATCGTTCGAATTTGTTTGTTTTTGTAAAGTTGTGTGTAAACAACTGCAATCAGTGTGGTATCAAATATACTTTTAACGATTTTAATGCGACATGGAATCAGTTGACATGTAAGTACACTGTTTTCCCCATTTACCACCACGTGGTTTAAAAGTGTTTTTGAATACTCAACATTTTAAGGCTAAACAAAACTCTTAGTAATACATAACAAAAGAGTTCAGTTGATTTTAAATTTGACCCTCTGACGTGTGTAAATCACACAAAATCAGTAAAAAAGATTACTCACAAATTAACCAAAGATATTAACAATTCACATTAAATGTCCTCCAGCGTTGATGAAGCCATTTCGAAAAGGTAAAAGGAGGTTTCGAGCTACTTACAGAGAAATTTCATTGGGGTTTTCAGTGAAAAAAATCAAAATTTAATGAAAATACGAAAAGCATGATAGTTTTTTTTTAAATATTAGTTTGGTTGGTATATCCAATTAATACACCCACCCCTGAAAAAAAGTGTCTCAAAAATGAAAGGTGGAGGCGGGTATGCAAATTTCACCCCAGACCAACCTCGAAAGGACCTTTTTCGTCTTTTTGCCTTCTTGATTTCAGCTCCCAAGAATTCTGTTCGGTAATTTTCCTATAACCCAATTCTAATGGAGCAGTGAGCATGTCTTTGGCATGTGTGTGTGGAAGAATTTAAAACATGGTGTCAGTAGATTTCGACAAGAGAACCTGGTGTATTTGGAATATTTTAAATAATTCACGAATGGTACACATTTTGATACAGAAAAGTAGTCCTCTATTTTGATATACATTTTATGCTTGAATTGATATTAAAACACAGTAAATTTATTTTGAAAAAGAATTGTGTGATTTTGCACATGATTTAAATCATATGTGGAAATTTTCCATTTGAATTTCCATTCCCTCTAAAAAGTTCTCAAAACACTTCAAAGTTCACGTGAAAGGCACGTGCTTCTTAAATCTGATTATTAATAAAATATTAAAGTATATAATAACATATCTAATTATTGAAATATATTTTTCATAACATTTTGTGGCTTACTAAATTTAGAGAGTTCCTGTTTCCGGAAAAAACCTATTATCTCTTGGATTAATATAATTCTAGTGACGTTAATTAATATCTTTTGGAATATTACCAATTTGATATATTAAATGTGTCTGCTTCAGCAATTATTCATCTTTATATTCAACTTTTATCTTATCTTGGTTATTTATGCATCACAAAATGACATATTCTCAATTTTTAAAAAAGCGACTCTTGGGTTGTTGTGTAAAAAAAACATAGATGTCAATTGCCGAAATAAAAGGGCAAAAATAAAAAGCAAGTAAAACTAATGGAAAAAAATGTCAACTGCAATCTTGGTATAGGTATTTCAGAAGAAGTGCTAGTTAAACTGGTTTTATTGTGCACCAATCTTCTACTTCTATTGCGGAAGTGACTGATAGCAACACGACAACAGTTTCTCTTGTAAGGTCGTAGACGGTGAAAAGAGAACATTAAAAACTGACTCTACATATTCAAAAACAAATGGAATGCCCAAAACTACCAATTCACAGTTGATTCGTTACGCGCGAAAACCAGCATACACCTACCGCCCGCTAAAGCGTGGTGTTTAATTATACAGACTTTCTTGTTAAACATACAGCACGCGAACAAAAGAGAGTATTTAGAAAAAAATTCCTGTGCATTTCATATATAATTTTATTTAATTTTTTTTCTTTGAAAAAGTCTCCAAATTTATCCTTTGCCCATTTTCGTGAAAATTTTACTTTTAAAAAGGGATTGATGAGCAGTTTTCTTCCAGAAATATAGAAAAAACTTTACTCAGCAGTTTCCATATATACCACAATTTAAACACATATCAATTTTTTACGTCAAAGTGCAATAAAGATATATATAATAAATTTTGACTTCTATATTTTTGAATTGTGTCATCACTGTGACCATAAGAAAAGAAATGAACATAAAATTGTTTATTAATTAATTCATTTTAACAGCGAAAATTCATAACAATCGGACTAGAAATGAAGATTTGAGAAATTTATAGAGTGAGGTTATCACATGAAATATACAGGGAAATTGCTGTAGTTATCTTCGTGAGCGCCTAATTAATCATGGTTTAAAGAATTCCTTCGCATGCGATCATTATAATAGTTCTCTAATGTATACCAGTCCCTCGTGGAAAACTTTGAAGTGTAAGTGAGTATAAAACTTTCAATTTTTTCATTGTACCAATAGGGGGTTATGTCCAAATACTGCTGATGGTCAGCGTCGGAAACTCAATTTACAGTAATTACTGTCAATTTTTTTTTACATTTTAGTGTTACATTTCAAAGAGATAGAGGTTTCACTTCGCCTATTTGTTCAGAAATTCAATGAATTTGTTTTAAAAACAGAATAAAAATTTCAAAGGATTAAAGGAATATCATTCGCCAGCTAATACACATGGATCTGAGCCACACCCTCCTCTACTTTTGCATGGTATAAATCACCGGCTTCTTGGCATGCATCGACGTGTCTAAGTAAAGGGGCGTCAGCGAATTTGTCTACGTAAGAGACCGTCAGTGAATTATAATGAACAATCCCAGTCTTCATACTAATACACGTCATTGAAAATGTTTGAGATGAATGGAGTAACACGTTCCATTTGATCCTATCAGATTTGTGATTTTTGTTTCAAAAGTGATACTGTCAGAAGGAGATGACATGCAAACCTAGACATATTCATAGAATGGCTTACATTGGTAATCAATGTTCAACATTGAAACTGTGCCTATGATTCGTCATCACAAAGGAAAAATAAAAGAAACCAAATTTTCAACAAAATGACAAGTATATTTCACTTTGATCAAGGCAAGGTGATTTGGAAATAATTTATCGACATGTTTGTCACATTTTGTGCACACGTACCTTATTTTGTTCTTAATTAATTTTTCTCTTACTTTTCATACTGTAACTAGTTTTGTACAGAAAACCATTATTTTTCAATTATAATAAAAATAATATGAGGTTTTACTTAATATCTTAAATGTTTCTAAAAATATATCTTACAATCTTTGAGTAGTAATAGTCATTTATATTGCAAAATACCTGTCACGAGTTTTCAGTTTTCTGGCATTCTTGATATTGATTATATGCATAGGCATTGTCATGTGGTATACATTTGTGTTGCCACTATTTTGAAGTTTTGCTTTTCGTTTTGTGCCTTTGTTCTGCGGTATTCGTTTGCCGACGTACCTACAAGGTAAATATGTGAACAAATAACAATAGTAGCTGGTCCTACTTGTAAATAAATTTATTTACTGATTGGTCTAGAAATTACACTTATTTACTGAGAGACTTGGGAAATAAAACAAAAATATTAAATGTATACTTGACTTAGTAAGTACATGTATTTCCTATTGACATAAATTTACTGTAATGGATACATAGAATAAAACAATTTTTTATTGACGTTATTATTTTTATTTTTCAAAACAAGCACAGGATACCAAACAGTTTATCAATAGTGTGTGTTGCAGTAACGGAATCCTTAAAGTTGAAGACATTAAAAAAAAAAAACAAAAAAAAAAAAAACAAACAAACATGATGTCAAAGATGCAGCATCAAGGAAAGTGCTATACAAAAATAAAGTTAAAAAAATTTAGTAGTTTGTTTTAATTTCCCAAAAAGCAGAATTCAAATAATAACCAAAAAGGGGAGAAAAGGGGAAATTCCAAATCCGAAACCCCAAAATGCAACAATTTAGATATACAAATATATAACTTAAAATAGAGACAACATGACAATAAAATGAACAATCCCAGTTCACATACCAAAATCACGCCAATCAAATGCTTGAGATAAATGGAGTATCACGTTCCATTTGGTCCTATCAGCTTTGTGACTTTTGTTTCAGAAGTGATTCTGTTGGAAGAGGGTGACATGCAAATCTAGACAGACAAATAGAATGGTCTAGATTGGTAATCTTCATGTCCAGTTCAACTTTGCAGCAATGAAACAGTGCCAATGTTTTACGATCAGAATGCAAAAATAAAAGAAAACCAATAATTTCAACAAATCAACTGGATTGCACTTTTATCAAGGCAAGGTGATTTCAAAGTAGTTAATTTTACAGCAAGCATTGACATTTTTTCACATTTTGTGCACAACTTACTTTTCCCTGTCTCTTCATATAAACTTGTATTTCTGTGTGATACAGACAAACAATTTTTATAATATGAAGTTAAACTTAATATCTTAAATGTTTCCAAAATTATATCTGATATTCTTTAAAGTCATTAATAATGTTGCAAAATACCTGCCACTGCTTTTTTATTTTGTGGCGTTTTTTTTATATATTTTGTCTCTGTCATGTTTGTTTTCATATGAGTTGCCACTTTTCATGTTTGTTTTTAACTATTTGTTTTAGATGTTTCGTTTCTCTTTTTCTGTCTTTTTGTTTTGTCTGCCGATGTACCTGTCTACAGATTTTAATTCAGTAAATAAAGTAATAACTGGTGATAATTGTAACGAAAACGGGATAATTACAACATTACCGAACAGAATTGTCAAGAGCCGAATTCCAAGCGGCAAAAAGACAAAGCTAGTCGAAAACCACCGGAAATGTTGGCGACCGCAATTTATTAACTAAATTGTCTAGTAATTACATGTACCAACTGATAGACTTGGGAAACAAAAATATGAAATATTCTTGACTTAGGAAGTACACGTATTTCCTATTGACATGAATTTACTGTAACAGATACATAGAATAAAACAATTTTTTATTTTGACAGAATCTTATTTTTTCAAAACAAGCTCAGGATACCGAATTTGAAGTTTCGCATTAGTGCTTGTTGTTGTAACCAAAGACCGTAAATAAATAACAACAAAGGCAAAAACAAGATACCTGGGGCCGTGTCATCGAAAGTATCCTAAAATTTGTCCTAAGACATATCTTAAGACGAAAATTAGGACCATCTTAGGACTGTCTTATGACATATCTTAGGATGCACATCGAAGCTGTCCTAAGACCATCTTAGTAAAGATGTCCTAACTTTGACAGACTTTTCAAAACATTATATGCCTCACTGATAGTGTGACGGGTGTCGCTAGCGGGGCAGGACATGCTTACCCTTCCGGAGCACCTGATGTCACTCCCGAGTTTCATGGGAGTTTACACTATGAGTGCCTTAGTTCTTAATGTTATCTTTTTATTTCCGTGCATTGTAGCTGTCTCACGTCCTTGTTTTGTCTTTGTTTTTATCTGTTACCGTTTTTGCCATGTCTTTGGACTTCGATTTTTGTAGTCATCGCTTCCCTTGTTCCTTCGGTATTCTACTGCCGTTGTTTTTTTTATCTTAAGTGCTGTTCCTATCATTGATTAAACTGGGAAAACACATTCCAGTGGCTTTCTAATGGCATGAACAGACAGATATCATTCCAAAAATATTTTAGAAATCTAATGACATCTTTTGTGCATATTAAACAATTAATTGCAACTAGTTTTAAGAAAATGTAGTTTGATTTAACTGATATATGAAAACGAAAACTATGAAAAATATACGTGTTTTTGTTTTTGGTCTTAAACTATTAAATCTAATAGTTTTCATTGAAATCGATGTTCTTATAAAGAGAAATCAGCAGGTGAGATGATTTAAGGGACGACCATTTGATTCTGAGGGTGGGGGGGCTGGCAGTTTTGGTTGAGTCAGATTATTTATTTTCAACATTTTGCGGATCAGAAAATTTATTTTTCGCCGCGAGATTATTTATTTTTCTATCTACTGCATTAAAGAACCTGGGCCAGATTATTAATTTTTTTATTTTCTTGGTGGTTGAGGCAAGATTATTTATATTCATGGATTTCAAGGCCAGAATATTTATTTACAAAAACTGCCAGGCCCCCCTCAGAATCAAATGGTCGTCCCCTAAACTGTCAATATCAAATATAATGAACAATGACGAAAGCAAATCTCGTGCGCTATTATTACATGATTGTATGAAATGAATGAAAATTATTGAAAGAATCACATTTGAACCGTGAACTGCAAAAATGGGTATGTTTCATTGGTTAGAATTAATTAAGTAAAATTTCCATTGAGAAGAAAAAATAATTTGGTCAATTCTATAAGTTAAGACGGACTTAAGACACCTTCATAGCAGTCCTAAAGTTAGGATAAATTTTGAGATGTATCCTAGGTTAGGATATGTTCGATGAACCCGCTTAGGACTAAGATTTGTCATAAGATGGTCTTAGGACATGTCTTAGTCTTAAGACACCTTCGATGACATGGGCCCAGAAATACAACCAAGGAAAGTGCTTTGCTTTAAAGGGAGCAGAAAAGAATTTTAGTAATTATGTTTTCGAATTTCTAAAAAAGTTGAAAAGAAATTGATAACCTTTTATATCCACAGGATAATTTTTATATAATTCTTTTGCTTCTGTCAGTCGTCGTAAAAAAATTAGTGATGCGTATTTTTATTGTGTGGTTAAAATTAAACTAAATAGGTTGTAAACAAAGTTTTTTTTGATGACATCTACGCAAAATCCAATTTCAATCCGATTTCAACGAAAATTTATTTGTAGCTAGAATTTAAGGCGGCAAAATAGCAAAATAGATGGAATGATCGAATTGGTAGTATGGGGTGACATTGGCTATTGCTGGCGATTGCAAATGTAATGACCATTGTATTTAAATTTTTTTTTCAAATGCAGAATTCTGTAATATGATCAGAGTGAAAGTAAGCATGTAGCATATTTAATTTCAATGGTAACTGACATTTCAAGGATGTTCTGAACAGCATAAGCTGCATTATTTACTTAGTTTTGATCAATGTTAAACACGTAGTTTAATTTTCAACAAAAACTGACAATAAGAAGAAAATAAGTATAGGTAATAAAATTGTAGAAAAAATCCGTTTTTCTAAAATTTAGATAAAAGTATGTATAAATTAATAAAATTACTGATTTTGGCTTTAAATTAACTCCCTTGCAAGAAATCTGACTAATATATATTTTTGTTATTTTAGATATCATTGCATAAAATGTGGTATTCATGCAAACGAAATAAACAAGTGGATTCGTTGAGTAAAATATTCGAAATTTAAATCATACCTTTCTCAATGGTTATTTATTTACGAATAAAAATGTGAACGTTACCACCATATATTTTAAAACAGAAGTTAAAATGATTTTTTTGTCAGAGTGTGTTTACAGATAAGACGACAACTTATTTTAAGGATTGACACATCAAATCTGGCCAGTTGGTCTTTTTAAAACAAGAGTAAAAATGATTAGAAATGTGATTAGAATGAAACATAATTAAACGGATAGTGAATAGATAAGCCAAAACATTGAGATATTACAAAAAAAAAGAACAGGACCATATAATTTATACCGAACGCAAATGACAAAAAGTACGAAAGAAATAAGTCATTCAAAGTCATTTCAATAATAGTGCAAATCATATGAATCACTTATACTTATTTATTGTCTTTATTAATTGTGATGGAGAGGACACTATTCAATAATTAAGTTCATGACCTAGAAATAAGGACCATTATGTTTATCTTTTTAAAGTGGTACTTCTGTTTTTAAATAGAACTAATGAACGAGTAACTAACAGGGACTGAAAATTTCCCAAAACATATGATGTATACAAGTAAGTCATACCCTTATATCCAGTCTTATAATTTTATCGGTTTTTCCTCTGTGAGTCATGAATTATAAATGTGTTGGTTTGATTTTTAAGACCAACACAACGATGTAGAAAAAACACTGTCCCTTCTCCGTGACAATTATGTTTTTTTGTACCAACTGATAAAGCCCAAAACAACATCACATTTACCTGCAAAAAGGCACTACATTGACCGCATAATGCAGGAGATTGGCATTGGCAATTCATTTGGCAACCCAAAATACAAAGTCTCCACCATACCAAGGGAGAACATATTAAACAATCACAAATTAGTATTATCTTCCTTTGGTATCAGTTAGAGTTAGAGAACAACAACTTGCCTTGTATCTACTTGGTACCCAAGTTAAATAAATGCCCTTACAAACATAGAGACAGTGCTGAGTCTGCCCAATGCACAACAACCCCCCCCCCTTTTTAAAGCTCCTAACGTTATTACTAACTGCAGTCAGATATATAGTGATAAAGTTTACTCTACAAGTGGAGTGAATCAGATGTGGATTCTCAAAAACTCAAAAGACCTATTAGAATACCTATCTTCAACTGAGCCCGACTACTGCAGCAGTGTCAAATATTTTATGAAAGGATATGGAGTAAATGAACACGAGACTATAACATATATGTTAACTCCAACTGCAATAATTTTAATGAGCTGTATGGCCATTTCGGAAATTTATTCCTCATCAGCAGCACTAGAACCCAAACAAAGGAAATCCATAATTTCAAAAATGTTTAAAATGCATAAAACCAAACGAAATCCGAATAATCAGTTATATCAAATATATATTTTAGGACAAAACTACGATGGTGGGAGTTAATCCTTCGATTTTAGAATTTACATATATTTAAATAATAGTAATTGAACAAAGTGTACACATGAGATATTATCTCATGTACAAGTACACCATATCCAAGAAAAATAAAGAGCGTACATCTTTACATGTTTTTTCTACACTCTATACCACTCTCCCACACGATAAACTGGATTCAGTACTCCGGGTATCAATACACTAGTCTATCCGTACTAAAAAGGGTGAAAGAGGATATTCATATTTAGTATCAGGTAAATATGGGGCCTATTTCTTAAAACATCACACAAAAAGTATACAGAGGAGGATGTCATCGCAATGCTGCAATTCTTGATTGATGACGAAAGAACTTACTTTGAGGACATATTTTCCAGCAGACAATAAGGATACCTATGAGGACTAATGGTGCGCCACTTTTAGCAGATTTGTTTCTTTGTTCGTATGAAGCCATTTTCATACAAGTGCTAGTTCAGAAAAAAACCAATAAACTAGCCATGTCCATCAATTTCATCTTCCTTTAAATAGAGGATGATGTTCCGTCATTAAACAATCCCCAATTAAAGGATAGCCATCATCTTATATAACCAACTGAACTCGAATTAAAGAAACCACTGATACACAACATCAGCATAATACCTGGACCTAAACCTTTACATTGAAAACTCTGGAAGTCTGAAAAGAAACTTTTATGACAAGCGTGATGATTTCGACTTTCCAATTGTGAATTTTTGAGCAGTAATATTCCCACATCTGCAAATGGCTTCTTTATTTCAGAACTCATTCGCTATTGTCGTGCCTGTAGTTTGTATAGCGATTTTGTCAACAGAGCGAAATTAGAATTTAAAAAACTTATTCATCGAGGGTATGTTCTGTCACCGTTGCAATTGTCACGACAGAAGTTTAACAGTCGTGACAGACAGCTACACTGTTTCTATTTCACAGATAAGAATAGATATCTTTGGGTAGATCCAGATTTTATTACCGGACTGACAAACATCCACTGTGACAAGCCGGACTTTTCACTAGGAGTGAGACGGGTACCACGCGTGGAGCAGATCATGCTTACCCTTCCGCAACACCTGATGATACCTCAGTTTTTGTAGGGTTCACACTGCTAGTGCTTTAAAACGAAGTTTTATTTAATAAACAACCTAAATATCAAAGTATGAACCCCTTTAAAAGTCAGAGGAATGAATTGTCTGCTATAGTTATGCCAACTGTCCACACTCCCACGTACTCCCTTATATATGAGAAATATTAGAAACTTCGTTAACTATCAAAACAGGGGATTAATTTGAAAATGGAAAAACAAATAACAAACACAAAATCAAATAATAAATTCCCTTTAATGAAAATAAGGAAACTAGAAAACACAAATGGAAGACCCCCCTCCC
>MJUU01058340.1:44189-76263 GCA_002080025.1 Modiolus philippinarum | reverse complement strand
AAAAAAAAAAAAAAAAAGAAAAAGAAAATAAATGATATAAATGGACATATGACCAAATCCCGACAAATGCATGGTAAGATTAAGAAAATATAACAATGCTTACTTTGTTTTTCGTAATACTGAAGTAACAAGGAATGAAAGTATGACTTGGCACAATTGCACTAGTTTGCAAAGATTTCTAATTTAGAAATAACAAAATTACCCAACAAAATTGTCAAGAGCCGAAGTCCAAGTATCAAGTATCAAATAGGCAAAGCATGTTCCAAACAACAGGCAAAATTGTCAACCGCAATGGTCCTGACTTTGTACAGGCATTTAAAAACAAATGGTGAGTTAAACCAGCGCACCAAACCTCCCCTTCCGTTGCGGTAGTATCCGGTAGCAACTCAACAGCAATTGCTACTCATCCCAGTATTTAACAAGTAATAACTGTGTTTGGATGCAAACACAAAGTCTCCCAAACGAACTTCCATAAATTTTATCAAAGTTCGAGCACTTTTAATTTCCTATATTTTCCATTTCCCTGGCAACGGCAACCATTTTGAAAATTTTGTCAGAAAAATAAGTTCTAAACAACTTATATAATCTTTCTGTAAATTTAATCCGATTCTGAGCACTTTAAATTTTCCCGCCTTTCTCCAGTTTCCATGGCAACGGCCGACATTTTGAAAAAAAAAAACCCCAAAATCAGTTCCAAACAACTTATACAATCTTTCTGTAAAATTTCATCCGATTTGGAGCACTTTAAATTTTCCCGCCTTTTCTCAGTTTCCATGGCAACGGCCGTTTTGAAAATTTCAAGACCGGTTTGCACATCTACACATGGTCCTTTATTACTATGTGAAGTTTCATCAAGATCGCTGGTAAGATGGCTGAGAACGAAGGAGGACACACTTGCGGGAGAAGAAGAAGAAGAAGAAGAAGAAACGGAGCAAAAACTATAAGTCTGTCCAATATGAAAAGGAAAGGAAATGGGGTAAATGTCAAGGAGACATCCCATATCCAGGTTAAAACGACCCCAAAAAAATCCGTTTTGGAGACCTAATAAAGAAATGAATCTTGTATCACAGTTTGGAATGACACTAAAATTTTTCACAAGTGACTGACATCTATTTAAAAACGTTTTAATGATCGGAATTCATTTGAAGCCTTGATTAATAAGACAGTAACGGATATATTTATACCTAATGGCTCTAGCGTATCGAATCAACTGTGAAACATACAATCCGTAAGCAGATGCTGGAATATTACTGTCCATGTGAGGGAAATTGATAATTTTGAAATTAAAGTCATACCTTTTGTAGTAACTTAGTACTGAGATGACCATGTTTCATATTCGAAATGTTACTCCAAAAATGTTTTAGTTGTTTCCTTTTTTCAAACTCTGGGGAATATACTAACGGGGTCCATTTAGCAAAAGATTCGTTATCTAAAACCCTTAATAAGGAACAAACTTTAAACGTTATAGACGAGTAACGACAAAACAAATTCATTTACGTATGTTCTCAGGAAGGGCAAGTTATAAAAACAAGGAGTTCTATGAAATGCTCCAGGCAGGTAAGTGTATCCGCTGTTTAAATCTCAGGGGTAAAGATAAAGGGTTCCAGAGAGTTAAAAACAACGAAAGTTTCTTTCTGGAAGGAAACAGTTTTTGATCTAGGAAAAATGGATAGTAATCTAATCACATTTTAATTTCTGGACGCAACACCCCTTAAACTATTTTTTTCACAATTCATCTGAAATGAAATAAATCTGCGATTTTATATTGATACCCCAAATGGAAAGAACATTGTTAAAGGAATATAGTTGGCTAAAAATATTGATAGGTTATGGGCCTTGTTTTCAAGATATTTCACATTTNAAAAAATGGCGGGAAAAGCTCTCTTGGACTTTTACCTTAGTATAGCATGGACACAATATTTATTTGTTTCACATGGAAGAAAAATCTGCAATCTAATAAAATTTTGCTTACTGACTTAAAATGAGCTCCTCAAGACTTTGATGACTAGAAAATTGGGTCTAATGGGGCAAAATATTTTACATAGTAATAATGGATAAAATCAGAGAAATCCGAATGACTTTTACAAATGGAAAAACCCTAACCTTACTACATTAATGGACAGAAATATTAACCATCAGTAAAAGGTGTAAATTAAGATAACAGTATGAACTTGTGCCAAGACAATGGAAATAGAATAAGACATTAATATAAACCCCATGATAGATGATTTGATAACTTATCGAATGGATTTCACAATAACTTCTTAAATAGACTAAAAATATATACACGTCTCCAACAATGGTAAATAGGTATAAAGCCAATTACCAAAGCAGAGAAAAAAGTGAAGAATGATACAAGGGCAGACAATAAAACCTTTATTGACACAAGGCGAAAGAACATATAAGCAGACAATCAGACATTGTGACTAAATACCCAAGTTACTTCAAATTTAGATTCTGCAAGTTACCAATAACAACTTATTCCTCTTCAGTGAACATCAATCACAACATTTGAAAAACCATAAATCGACAAGTGTATAAAAGATGCCATTCTTAAAACATAAAAATGAAAAATCTCATTCTTAGTCAATCTCTTTATTTCTTTTGCCATGGTTGTTTATCAACTCCTTCGTATATTAATATACAGTTGTCATTGTGCATGTTTTTTGCCACAGCAATAAGACAGATACCTTGCAAGAAAATTCAAAATCAGACACATACGAGATAGCTTTGCAACAACAACCTCACAAGACACAAAATCCAACGACAATGGAAAATTAGTGTTCTTTTCATAAATGAACGTACTAAATATTTTACTTGTATCTTAAAGTTTTCTACTGACCATCGTTTGCTTGTATTGGTGTTAATAAATTTTCTTATGGTTAAACGACAAAAGCCGATTCTGTCGTGAACAAGAAGTAATAAATGGTGATTGGATGATAAAGTGAGGTTGTCTACTTGGTGATGTCCACTGAATGAGGAGTATGATAAATTCCCAAACAGTCATAAGAGTAAACATTTCTGCATGTTCATTATTTGACACCGATTGATTCAAAGATACAAGAATTAGAATATTTCTTTTGTGATTTTCTCAGACGAACTTCTGTTATATTTATTCTACTTTCATCTAACGTATCGTATTTGTCTCAAACATGTACTCCATGTCTCCGATACCAAAATATTTCATACAAGCACAAATGTCATGATTAATAACTCAGTAACTTAAGTAATGAAATACCAATTGATGTCAATTTTATTTTTTAATTTTTAATAAATATATCAAAAATATCTATCAAAGTAACAAGTATGTATAAATAACATGAATATTCATAACAATAATTTATCCTTGTAACCATGGCAACAAAGGATTTCATTATGCAACAATAAACAAGTCTGCCATTTGATAACAGTTCTAAACATGTTGATACATGGAAATATTTAAATAAATATAACCAATAAATGTCTATAAATAAATATCCATACACATATATGTTTGGAGACATAAGAACACGTGGCGTGAGCGTGCTGGTAGTTTGACTACCCATAACTAACCATAACTTTCATATTGACAGGACCAGCCTATACAATAACATCCCAGTTTCTTTGTATTTCATACAAGTAACTTGTTCCAACACAAGCCAGTCATGTCATGTGACATACAAACAAAAACCATGTCATATGACATATAGACAAAGACTGTCCACACAAACTCTCATTGCAATGTTCAGCAATGATACAAATTTTGGCAGTGGGGTGCTAGCCAACGGTTACCATTATAAATTTCACAAATATGGTTGACAAAACTGATACACAAGACGTTTTGAATGTTCTGTTTTCTTGATGATACCTTTCTTATAGTATTGGCGGATGGAACGACTTAATTTATCATAATTCATTGCAGGTCTATTTTTCCTCATACCCCACAACTTGGCTACTTTTGTTGAATCTTCTATTTTGAAGATGCCCCGTTGTCTATCGATCCATTTAATACAGGAGTTATAGCGGTCTGGTCTGAGTAGGAGATCTTTTAAAAACTGCCAAAGATGGATGGTTTGTTTGTGCTCTGTTTCCACTGGTGGTCGTAACTGTTGTGATTCTGTAAATATAAAATAATAATTGATTAGCATAATTTTACAATCACTATATAAACTATTTTAAAACAAAGAAAGTACATTGACAAAGAAAACTACATAAACCAAGGTCCAGAGAAACGGCAAACATGAAAACATCAGAAGACGGGAAAAAGAGACATCTCTAGTCAAGGTTCTTATTACCTATACTGTGCGTTTGTGTTATTTTTCATGTATTATTCTTGATTTATCTATATTACATTATACTCCTAGTGACTTTCAAAAATCTTAAAACCTCAAAATTCATAGAGTGTAATAAAAAAGAACATGAAATCAAAAGTTTTAGCAGTTGTCCAAAAATAAGATACATTGTAGTTATAACGAAACACAAAAAATTAATTGTACTTCTAAATATTTTTAGTAACAAAACATGGTTACTTCAAGATAGAGAACAACAATATAACCGTTGTTCAATTGCTTGTTTTTGCTATTTATTTTGTAAGACTCTGTCTCGTGCTAAAAAGAAATGATATTAGTATAAACACATAAACATTTGCCGAAAATTACAATCACAGGCCACAATCTTGTGCATTTGCTCCATATTCTTTCATTATTTATGTGATTGCTTAAAAATACATATAGTTTATTACATGTACTTACGAGTATATGAGACATATTCATCGTCGTGGCAAGATTTTGGAATGTAGGACAAATTAGATGAACTAGAGTTACTATCTACACTGTCTTCACTGGGTGATGGAGACGTTGTTTGTGGAACGTAGTTTACGTCATAGTTGTCATAGTAACTGTACGAATCGTAGCACGTGACCTGATGTTGTGGAGGTGAAGGCGGGCAATCTACATCTTTCAAGTCACAAGCTGAAAAATCAAGAAGGTAATTTAGAAATTTGAATTCGAAACTATCAATTTATCATTGTGATCTATTTCATGAATCTAGGAGACAAATATAACAAGGTGCGTATTTGTCATCATTTTCCACTTACATTACAAAAAATTTCTAAATAAAAAGGGAAAACAATGCACGGCATGTTGTAAAACAAGCCCAACCCTAAATATGTATGTCGTCTACATAAGTTGGGATTTCCATTTCTTCCGACCTTGGCATTTGTTATCATCACAGACGTAAAGAGTCTGTTATTTGAATGTTAAAGTGCAAATAATTAAAAAAAGAATATCCATGTTTACAGTTTCGCCTAAATTTGTCACAGATATTTTAGAGTTATTGACGAATTATTTTTACTGCTTTTACCTGTTTTCCAAACATCTAATTGGTTGTAAAAATTCGACCCTGCATCAGGACATCGTTCATGAAAATCAATATTGGATAATTGACAAAGCTGGTCTCCACTCATCACGAAGTTTTCATAGATACCACTGGGTACACCAAACTGCTGTGAATGCCAAACAAACCATTTTCTGACGTCTTCGGGGGACCATTGATAAGGATCTGAAAAAGTTAGGAATGAATTTATTGAAGGTGGCCAATTTTCTTAAAAAAATCGCATGAAAAATATTCCAACTGTGAATCATGTATTCGATATGTGCTGTATTGTAGTTGAAATTGAATTTCTGTGTGAATTATACATTTTATGTCTCATGGTTTAGTAGTTTATAAGGTTACTTATTAATGCAATAAATTTTAACTTTAAACTATTTTATTGATTTGCTTCTGGCAGTAAAGATAAATATCAAAATCATGTGTATACAAAGGTGTCGAGACATTCCTACATATTTACGTCTGATGATTAAAACGAACTTTTCTAAATTTTAACAGCAATCAACAAGATGAAAAATAACACGGTAGAAAGAGAAAAATTATCAATAAAAATGATAAAACGAAATCGTGCTTGAAAAAACAATCAGGTATTCTAGGTATCGTTCAGGATCGGCTAAATATTTAAATTGATAAACGTCATAATGTGAAGGTCAACAAATAAAAGGTAAACAATGCTTACCTGGAGAAATACGTAAGATTTTGCAGGTGTTTGTGATTTCTTCTTTCAAGTGACGAATGACGCTCGTACCAAGATCTTCTATTGACTCGTCTTGTTTGATATGTTGTGGATATATTGGATAAGATGTTTCCATATCATGCATGGTGCAACTATAAGACACATGATCCATATCTTTTTCAATTTTAATGTTCTGAGCTGTTTCGTCATAGAACGAAATTCCATGTCCATTAATATTGTCTAGATCCACAAAACTTTTAGGACTTTCAGATTCGTACACTCTTTGATCATTGTTTGTTTCAGTAACAGACAAAACTGATGAACTTTGATGAATTGGTTCTAAAGATGAAAATTCTGATAATCCAAGAATATTGGGCATGTTATATTCCTCCTGGTGACTGGTATAAATATCATTATCCATAGAATATACACTCTGTGGAACCTGCAATCAAGCAGAGATTTTTAGATTAGTCTTTACGAATAAATGGTGTTATGATTCTAATGCAAAAAAAAGAAGAAATAATACTCTTCTGTTAGCGAATGTTCTTGTGAATATCAAAATAAGTTGAAGAAATAATCCATTGTGCATTATCATTTTACGCTAAAAAGATAGATAAATGAAAAGAAAATTGCCAAACAAAATAAATACCTTTTGGTCAGTTATAACTACCATTCTTTCCTCTTGTTTGACTGCTTTGCTGTAGGAAATGTAGTTTTCAATTACTTTAAACTCTGCAAAAGAAAAATTATAAAACTGTCAAGATAGTATAAAATTTATACCGGTATATATCTATGATGTTGTTAATGAAATAAATTACAAAATAAACGATGAATGAAATTTAAGATATAGTTAAAATTCACTAAAGTATATACACACCGTTTTGCATTTAAATCCCTAAAGTTAATATTATTAGATGTGCACAAACAGTTATCATTCAGACATATATAGTATAGTAAACATGTGGTTACAATTTATATGCCCTTTTATCACGTGGTATTTTAATTCTTCGAATTGTGTATACAAATATTAGTAAAAATAAGTAGGTCATAAGCCGAAAGATAAAAAAGATGTCGATTCCGACCATAGTATTTAACAGTAAAATGAAATTCATGAATTTATACAGATAGTAAGCTGAAAGTTTTATACTTTTCAACGATTTTTCGTAACGTATTTTGTGAAATAAATGTCAGACAACAGTTGCAAAATATTCAAAGCGATAAACAGTCAGTACTTACGGTTCACAATAATTGCTACACATACGATCAGGAAATTCCCTTTCTTTTCTGAGATCATTTTGTCGCAAACTAATTGGTGATACGTCACTTAAGGGGCAGGACTAACGATGGTGTATTGTAGTAAAGACTAACACAGCGTGTCAATCGGTACTGGGAACCTTGCGAAATAGTAAAGTATATCGGTCAAAATATTTATGAATGAAAAAAGTAAAGGTAAAATGAAGCATAGATAAAAATAGATGTTGACTAGATGTATCGATCACACCACTTACATCGACGCAGTGTCAGATGAAAATATAAATACATATACTTCATAATATTTTGATTTTTATCAGCAAAGATAAAATAGATGACAAAATAATAAAAAACAATGTTGAATATATTTTTTGTTTTACTGCACGTGTGTGACAGGGTGTGAGCTCGCTTACATAGTAACTTTTTATCATGAATTCACAGAAAACCCAAGACAAAACTTATAAGATTTATTGTTGTTTCTATGGGCGTTAGCACTTGCAGGTTACTTGTACTGTAGAATTTTACTTCCTGGATACACATCTATTGATCTGAAGTGAAATTTCTGTGTGGTCTCTAGCTAAAAAGACTCTCAATTTGCATTTTATCAAATTATCCATAAAATGATTTGAGCTGGTTGAAAGAGATATGATTACAAAGTATTACTTTCAAATTGACAAATTCCTGACAAAATTTTAAAAAATCGTCAAAAATATATTTTTTAATAAGAAAAATGTCTTATTTAGCTAAAACACATAAAATAATGAAATGACTATATGATATATATGTATATGGAATAGAGAACAAATGAATGTAAACTAAGATCATTTTATTTTTGCACACGCTGCTTTAAAAAAAAGTTATATGTTAGCTCTGAGCTTTGTTTTGTGTCAGTTGCATCTATAGGAGGCTGTTAGGCCGAAGTTTGGATCTATTGCTTATTCTTGGTATTTTTCTTTATTATTGTTCACACTGGCAAGTGAAATCCGCTCAAATCGGTACCACGGTCTGTGTTGAACCTTCTATGAAGTATGACTGTTCATTGTTGAAAGCCTCATGGTGGCTTCTGCTGAATCTTGCCATTTATTTGTAGGGATTTCGTCCCATACATATTACTGTCTAGCTAATAAAAATCTATTAAGGTATCAATTAATTGTTCATCGAAGATTATAATATAATATAATATAACAAACGTGTACATAAATATAGGTATTAAGCTTGTACTTCCAGTCTGACACGAATGAAATGGAGATTCTTGTCCAAGGGAAAACACAATTTGAACTAGACTTGTCACCTGTATATTTTATTTTCTTGGTATGTCAAAAGAATTTATAGATAAGGAATATCATATAAACATACTAGACAAATATCTGTATCACCACCGTCTATGTAGAAATACTAAGTATATGTAAATACCATGTTCAAAAACTGTAACAAGTACATGAATTAATGTGACATTCGCCGCGTTTGAGTTACGACAAATGTTGGTCCTAAGAATGTGATACAAGAAGTACGGAATTTTTAAGTAATAATTCACCAGGTCTGTTATCTAAAGTTTTCCGAACATTACCTGCTGGAAACGGATCAACAAAATCAACCGAAAATATTGAGATGAATGAGCGAAGGAATATATGGATGGTGCGTACGTACATAAGTCTTCGAAATGGCTGTATGCAGAAAATAAAAATTAGCAGTTACTTCAGTATTTTGTTATTTTTCAGACGGCAACATATTCGTACTGCACATATTTTTGTACTATTGACAAGTGACAACTACCTGTATGTGATTGAATACGCTGGGTAGTTGTCATAAATAATGTTCTGTCTAGTAATCGGAACCAGGTTCCATGTCTTTCTTAGAGACATCTCATAAGAATATTGCAGTTCATATTTATTTTTTCTGTCGCTTATTGTCGGATGCATTTGCATTTACTTAAAGTTCCTTTATTTTATATCGACAAAAATATGCTTTTAACCCAATAAAATTTTAATTTTGGTGCGTATAAGCCATTTTATCCAAAATATTGAACACTATTAATTATGAACTTGTGATTATGTAACGAATTGAATTGACCACTACATATAATGACACAAAGAAGGAAACTGGCGACATTTTAACGGAAAGTATGGATGGGACACCTCTAGAAATGGCAGACTGTCCACTTCATTTATTTAAAACCCAAGATTATACATTAGAACATGGATAATACTACTTATTAAAGGGACCTGTTAATGTATGTAAAATGAATATGATATCCTTACAGATATATTCGAATTGTAAGGACAAAAGCTTTGTTAATTTAACAAAAAGACCCCTTTAAGAACTCACTTATTTTAGTTCGAAAAAATATCATCATTTTATTAAATAATTATAAATATTTTATATTTATTAACCATATAAAAAGTTTGAATCCCTATGTAACAAGGATAACTTTGTAAATAATAACTAAATACCGAAGTTACTGTTAATTTTTATTCTGCATATGCGCATTTCGACAACTCATGTCTCTTCAGTGCAGATAAAATCGAAAAGTTTGGAAGACCATAAAGTCAAAAGTTGTTTAAAATCTGATAGAGAACAAATTACCAAATATGATCTAAATAGAAAGCCAAAAGCAGCTAAGTACAGAGCTTTGCATGAGGGAGATACTCCTTAGTTTCAACAAAATTTACTAAAATTAGATATTGTAAGGTTTCAAATGCAATCGGCTTTCGGGTCAGCACCGAAGCACTGACTACTGGGCTGGTGAATAACCTCGGTAACTAACAGTCCACCAGCAGAGGCATCGACCCAGTGGTAACAAATAACTAAATACCGAAGTTAATTTGATTCTGCATATGCGCATTTCGACAACTCATGTCTCTTCAGTGCAAATAAAATCGAAAAGTTTGGAAGATCATAAAGTGAAAAGTTGTTTAAAAACTGATAGAGAACAAATACCAAATATGGTCTAAATAGAAAGCAAAAATCAGCTAAGGACAGAACTTTGCATGAGGGAGATACTCCTTAGTTTCAACAAAATTTACTAAAATTAGATATTGTAAGGTTTCAAATGCAATCGGCTTTCGGTTCAGCACCGAAGCACTGACTACTGGGCTGGTGAATATCCTCAGGGACTAACAGTCCACCAGCAGAGGCATCGACACATTTGTAAAATGATGCTTTTTATTTTTATTGCAGCTATACCGTATTCTACATTTATAGTCACAAGTGGAGAGTTAGAATGAAAATTAATAGAAATTAACTTTGAATCTGTCAACTAACACCAAAATTTGTACAAAGCTTAGCGGTTTTATGTATTTGTCACTCTACTATAAATTAATAAGCATTTTTTATTACAAATATTATTTAAAAAAAACCCAAAAAAACAAAAAAAAAAAAAAAAAAAAAACGGATTTTGTTTTCGTCAGCAAATCTATTATGATAGGTATGTACTACGATGTCATTCGATTTGATCAGATAACTTGCATTATTTCTGCTTTTTTCATAATCTAGGGTCAGATTTAGAACTGATAGACAAACACCTGAATCATTGAAAACTTGAATTTTACTCGGACCGTTGGGTCTTGGTAAAAATCACTTACACCATCTCGGGCTAACGCCTTCTGTGGGTATAACTACTACTCAATTGTATAGATTCTTATTACATTATTAAGACTTAATGTAGATCTACATGTATTTGTAGTGTCTGTTTTATATCCCCGTACTTGCTATCATTCCAAACTTAAATATTCATTAATTTGGCGTTAAACAGCAGTCTATCAATCAACCAGTCAATCATTCTTTCTCATTGGAATATAAGTTTAACTGTCACAAACCGGACTTTCCACAGGCAGTGTGACAGGTGCCACGCGTGGAAAAGATCATGCTTACCCTTCCGTAGCACCTGATGATACCTCAGTTTTTGTAGGGATTCACACTGCTAGTGCTTTAGTTTTGTGGCGTTCTTGTTCATTTTTGTTTATTTGTTTTGTCTTTGTAATACTGTCTCAATTCGTGTTGGGTGTGAATTGCCGTGATTTCGGATTTATGATTTTAGAATTCCTCCTTTCCTTGTTCTTGCTTCGGTATTCGTTTGCTGATGTATTTAAGGCCCAGCACAGTTGAACTTTTGAAAAGAAGAATTAACTAGGTAAAATCCAAACAAGAAAATACCGAAATGACATTTCAAATTTAGAAAAAGGCAATTATGCACACTCAAAAATAGTTTTCTTCATGATTTAGCTGCCAAAGGGCTCTTTTATTTCTATCGTAAGTTCAAGACGGCCCAGGCCAAGGTGAAAATATTGATAATTGTCGAACAACGCAAAATTCATGTTTTTTTTCTAGCTCATTGAAATGTTTAATTGTATAGGTTTACCTTGATTGCTAATTGTCGAACAATGATACATCCATGTTTTTTGCGCCCATGCAAGTTTTTATTGTATAGATTTTGGTCTTAATGGTTTATACATTGTATATATAGAGTGTTGCATGTTATTTGTTTGTTTTTATCATGGTTCTGGCAAAAGCTTGCATGTTTGATCATAGTTGTGGATTTTGAGGGCTAGTTTTACAACGCATTTCAGGTTTTGTTCTTCCTTGAATTTGTAGAGACTTTGTCTCATGTGCATTTACCCAATATCATTTCATTTTTTATGACTATGCAGGCCTCATTTATCAAAACTGCTTTTCAGTATTGTATGGTATTTGAATGTTTCAGTCGTTGAGCTAGTTGTTTAGACTGACTTTGCAGTGTTATTTCTTAAGGGGGTTCGCTACTCAACATGAAAATAAATAGGATTTCCAATAAATGTGATTTTTTAAAAAGATAATTAGAAAAGAAATAATTTAATTAAAAAAAAAATAATAGATTGATGAGTTAAAAGTGATTGAAAATTTGGCGGGAAATTGAACTCCTCGGATTTTTCAAAGGATTAACATTAGCAAGATTGACCATAAATGAATGTGAAAGAATAAATGAAGTTTAATGAAATTTTTACAGAATGCTCATAAAGATGTATAAAATTAAATTAAAGGAAAAAATAAGAGGGTCCATGGTCAAAAAATTATATTGCTTTTAAATGGATAAAACCAGAGAATTCCGAAAATCTGACAGAAATCCCTAAACTTGAGGACCGAACCTCCTTAAGCATAGTATATGGTATGGATAGTATGTGCTGTGAGTCGGTCTGTGAGTAGTAACAGATATTACATTGATTGCAACGACGGCACCAACTTGTTTCATATTTTAACAATGACTAACGAGTTACAAAACATATTCCAAGAACTATTACTCAACAACAGCAAGCAACATTGTCCTTTTTCTGCAACTGCTTTTGTTGACATCATTCCTGACCCAACATGCTTTCTTAATTATATTTAAAATGTTTATGTAGGTTTGCATACATTATTTACAATGCGTTATCATTCATTTTGTATTGTCAAATGTTTGCATCTTTGGAAACATACTATGATGTCATGCATTTCAATGTTTTGCTAAAACACGTATCAGAAACTATATAAACAAAAGTATGTTTTAAACTGTGACAAGAATAATTTTGGCTTGTAGCTATAATTAATGACGACACCTACACCTAGTTATTATAAGGTTAATTAAACATGACGTATATAAGTCATTGAGAAGTTTAAATTTAGATGTCTATAGTGAGATCTTTGCACTTTAAATGAATTCCTGGAAGAGTCAAGTAAGCAACACAAACTGACAGTTTTGCAGACGGTTTGTTGCTGTTTGGCCATCCCAACATAAACAAATGCATGTCATGCAGTTGCGAGTCAATGCTATGTTTGTTGCCTACCCCGCATCTATGGATAATGAAGAGCATGGATATGGCGTTGTTCGACAATTAGCAAAGAATTCCGCTCAAACCGGTGTTAAGCGCCGTCTTAAACTTACTATGAGGTATAAGCAAAGCTCATTGTTGAAGACCTCAAGATGACGTCTAGATAAAGAACACCAATAAAAGCGTTTTTCCATTACTTGTTTTTACAATTGATTTATAGAGACTAAGTCTTAGTATCATGAACATTTACCCAAACACTGAAACATTTGAGTATACTTGAATATGCAAGATCGCCAAATTTGTGTTTATGCAAATTGACGGAGGGAATCTTTTTTTCCTGATGAGAACATTTTTTGTTTATTCAAAATAAAAGATGTTTATTTAAAAATGTATAATGTTCACTCGTTGAAGTAAAATTAACTAGGGTATAATATGCGGATGTGAAAATACCATCCACCTATACTGGTATTAAATCATAACATACAGAAAATGATATTTTGGTACTCTTTGACTATTTCTTCGCAGTTGGGTTTATTATTATTATTTCTTTTTTGTAAAAAAGCTTTCACAAGCTTACACTTGTTTTACAACTTTATTTTGAGAATTTTACGACTTTTGAATGCTTTGATGAAGTTTTTCGCCATTGTATAGCTTTAATAATTGTTCTTTTACCCCTTTAGTATGTTTAATCACTGTTATGCACTTTAAGCTATATTTAACTTTCATTTTAGAGAGCTTCGTATGGTACTTGTATGTTTTTGTCGTATAGTTATTTTTTGTCTTTTCTTACAATGTTTTTCTATAGCTTTCATTACGGCTCTTCAATGTAAAAAAAGGGGGATAACAGGAAACATCTACTATGGCTTAAAATTACAGTCACATTCAACAATTTGCAAGGAATCTACACAGAACATACAAAAACAAGACAAAAGACAAACGTAAACCACGATAGGAACTCGGGACAGTCGCACTTGATACCGATACTAGCAAGTCAGCGGTTGGGTTAAACCTGTTCATGGATACCCAAACCTCCCCTTAATCTGTGACGTTTCCCTTTAATATGATTAAGATACTAGTAAACCCAATACAGTAGACTTCTTACTCCATGACCACAATCTTGAAAGGAGAGAAAATGACAATACGTTATTTTGAAAAATGCGTCATGGGGTGCTCGCCGCTAAACTGCCGACTAGCTCAAGGAGCTTAGTCTCCTGGAAAAACAATGTCGCACTACGGAAGAAAAAAACAATCAAACTTCCCGAAGGGTTTGGTCTAGAATCATCATATATTTCAGTAGACATCGGCAGTATCAGTGAGAGGCCAGTATGTGTGTAAAATTTTCAGGTCATCAAAGCTAATTCTACGGATGCAAGCAGAGTATCTTGTCGATATCTCCCTATTACGTAAAGAATGTAAATTACGTCCCAGCTTTTCTGGATCTCTAATCAGTTTTTGGCATTTTTAACAACATTTCCGTAAAACGAGGAAATGCCCACAGTAATAAGCTGTTTGCGAGTAACGCCATATTTAGATAGTAAATGTTCATATGTATTATAAAACTTCTTAAAAGTATTCAACAACTTATGAAATCTGCAACCCTGTTGTAAAAGTTTGGCTGTGATAATAAGGTTACGTTCATTAAGAACAAACGCATGCGAATCGTACTAGTTGAGAAATACACACCCCATAGGATGTCGCTGTCAAGGAAAGGGAAATTAGAAATAGTGAAATCAAAAACATCCCTTTTATCATATATTTTAATTTTTATTTTACCAGAGTCAATAATGATATTTAGATCCAGAGGAGGTCAGTATTATGAGTCATAGTTAGCTTAATTTAATTTCAGACATTGTGGATAAATTGTTAATAGTAATATACCTGCTCTTAAATAGAAAATAGAAATAAGTTTTTCATTGTTTGGCATGGTTCCGTTTTGATCAAGCCTTAATAAAGGTAATAATGATTCTAAGAATTGCCCTTTTCTGGATCTAACTATCATCGTTGACTCTGGTAAAATAAAAACTAAAATTTACGATAAAAGGGATGATTTTGATTTCAGTATTACTAATTTCCCTTTTCTTGACGGCGACCTTCCTCTAGCCCCATCCTACGGAGTTTATATTTCTCAACTGGTACGATTCGCACGCGTTTGTTCTACTCTTGACGACTTCAATGAACGCAATCTTACTATTACTTCAAAACTTTTGCAGCAAGGTTACAGATTTCATAAATTGTTAAATACATTTAAAAAGTTTTATCGAAGATATGAACATCTGACTTCTAAATATAATGTCACTCATAAACAGCTTATTCTACGATAGGGAAACGGGACAGAGAAAGGGGAGGTTTGGGTACCCATAAACCGGTTTAACCCTACCGCTGGCTTTTGCTAGTGCCGGTACCAAGTCCGGCTGTCCCGAGTTCCTATCGTTGTTTATGTTTGTCTTTTGTATTTTTATTGTGGGTTTTTTTCTTGTGCAGTTCCTATTTACTTTCTGGCATGTGGCTATGTTTTTCGGCCATTGTAGGTGTTTCCTGTTATCTTTTTTATTCCATTTTAATCCACTGTCATTATTGAGCACCACATAACATAGTCGTTTTGTTTTTTGTATAGGCTATCCTCTTTCAACTTCTTTATACAGGTTATTTCTAGAGCATTGTATGTTACCTATATGTTTTCATCATAGTTTTGCCCCAATTATTATGCGTGTTTTATCAGTCGTTACAATGCTTTGAAGGCTTAGAGTATGTACGTCTGATTTTACAATGTTGTTTTAGGAGTCTAGGATGATGTTTATTTCGCTGAACTTGATTACTCTTTATTAAGGGGCCAACTCCCACCTGCCGTTGGGTGTGGGGTTTCCTCACCGTTCATTGAAGATCCTATGGTGGCTTTGAGTTGTTATTACTCCCCTTTGGGTCGTTGTCTCTTTGACACATTCCCCGTTTCCCTTCTTTTTCCTATTAGTAATATATGGTATTTGTATGTTTAAATTACATTTTTAGTTTTTTTATAGTTTCACTTAACAGTGTTATTTTAAGCGGTGTATATGGATATTTATAGGATTTGTTATTCGTTAACTTGATATTTTTGCTGTGAGTCGGTTTGTGATTAGTAACACAGAAATTACATGGACTGCAGCAATGGCATCACATTCTTACAAATGTTAACAATGATTAAAGAATTGCAAAACATATTCCAAGAGCTATTACTCAACATAAGAAAGCAACCTTTCTGTTATTGTTCTTTCTTGACCTCAACGCTGACCCACGTGCGCTGACCCCACATGATTTTGATGTTTTGTGTAGGTTTGCATTAAAAAAAAACAATGTGTTACCATTAATTTTGTATTGTAAAATGTTTGCATCTTTGGAAACATACTATGATGTCATTCATTTGCATAATTTGCTAAAACATATATCAGAAACTATATATTAAACTACGACAAGAATAATTTTGGCCTGTAACTATATTTCATGACGACACCTACACCAAGTAATTATAAGGTTAATTAAACATGACGTATATAAGTCAATGAGAAGTTTAAATTTATATATCAATAGTGAGATTTTTTGAGTATAAATGAATTCCTGGAAAGGTGTGTACAGCCACACAAACTGACCGTGATGCTTACAGACTGTCGCTGTTTAGCATTCCCAAACATAAGCATATGCATGAAATAAAAAAGGGATAAAAGGAAACATCTACAATGGCTAAAAATTACAATTAGATGCTACAAACTGCCAGGGAACTACAAAAAAAAAAAGAAAAAAAAAGTCAAACAGACAAACGTAAACACCGGCAGTCGGCACCAGCGAAAGGCAACGGCAGACTTAGACCAGTTTATGGGTACCCAAATCTCCCCTTTCTCTGTCACGTTTTCCAATCGTATAATAAACGTACGAATGCAACCTAATACAAGTAGGCTACTAACTCCATGACCAGTATAATATATAATGGGAAGTATTCTCCGACTGCAATTTGCTGTCATTCTAGGATGTGAAACAACAGATCCTATATACCGAGCTTGAACAAAGCTAGGAGATTACGTAACGAAAATGATATTTTGGCTTACGTAATGAAAATGGTATTTTGGCTTTTCGTTATAACTTTTTATTACCTGTAGTGTTTGAAAACTTTTGATGTCGCTTAAAATTTCATTTTTGAGTATATTACGTCGTATGTATATTGAGCTCCTGAAGTTCCATATTGAATAAGTTGCTTTAAACTATGGAGTATCTCCCTGCTGTTTCATAGCTCTGTCCTTGGCTTGCTTTTGCTTTTCATTTAAATATTTTTTGGTTATTTGTTCTCTATCAGATTAGGCAAAGTTTTGTTCTTCTAAATGCATTGATTTGATGTGCATTGAAGGGACATGAGTTGTCAAAATATCTATATGCACAAATTTATAATTTATAGTATCTTTTGTACTTTGGTATTTAATTAAGCGGTGTATGATTTGTACGTTGTAATGTTGACAAGAACAAACACTTGCAGACGTACCAATTGGGACGAAAAAACGTTAACTGAATAATAATATTATAAGGATACAGAAATGTTTGAAGTTTCACCTAAAGATAAAACCTTGCCTACTTTGTACTGGGTTCCTAAGCTTCACAAAAATCCCTTCAAGAATCTTTTTCTTTCGACATCTAGTAGGTGTTCTACCACTAATTTATCTATCCATTTAACTGGTTCCCTTACTCGTATATAGAAGTTGGTTATTAATTTCGATGAAAAAAACTTCTAAAACTCTGGTGTAAATTACTTTTGGAGTTTGAAAAATTCTGTCGAAGTTTAGATAAACTACAATTTATTCAAAGACCAGTGTCATCCAATCACATTTATACTAGTAATTTTTCCACATTTTATACAACCCTTCCACATAATTTTATTAAATCCAAATTCTGACAACTTTTTTAATGGTCTTTTAAATTTTCTGGTCTGCAGTTCATTTGTTCTAACAAAAACAAGGGATTCTTCTCTAATATTACCCACAATAATCTTCGTTTCTGGACATGTGATGTTATGATTAATGCACTCAATCTTTTGCTGGACAACATTTTTGTTCGCTCTGGTATCACTATTTATCAACAGGTCATAGGTATTCCCATGAGTAGAAATTGTGCAGCTCTCATTGCAGATCCTTTTCTGTTCTGTTAAGAACGAGACTTCATATGGAGCCATAGCGAACAGTGATAAACTTTCTTCTATTTTCAATGATAACAGCAGGTATATTGACGATATCCTTACTATTGACAATCCCAGTTTTTAGATTATGTAGACACCATTTACCCACAAGATCTGAAATTAAATAAAGGTAACAATGACTATAACTACTGTCCTTTTCTGGATCTAACTATCATTATTGACTCTGGTGAAATAAAAACTAAAATATTCACAGTCACTTCGGTATTTAGTTATACATGTATATGATAAAAGGGATTATTTTGTTTCACTATTACTAATTTCCCTTTCCTTGATGGCGACATACCTCTAGTTCCATCTCACGAGGTGTATATTTCTCAACTAGTACGATTCCTACTCTTGTTAATTTTAATGAACGTAACATTACCATCACAGCCAAACTTTTACAACAGAATCACAGATTTCATACCGTAAGCTGTAGAATTCATTTAAGAGGTATAATAGATATGAACATTTGGTATCTAAATATGGCGTTACTTGCATGGAAGTTCACACTATTAGTGCCTAAGTTCTTACTGTTATCTTTTGATTTCCGTGCATTGTAGCTGTCTCACGTCCTTGTTTTGTCTTTGTATTTCTCTGTTGACGTTTTGCCATGTCTTTGCACTTCGATTTTTGTGGTCATCGCTTCCCTTATTCCTTCGGTATTCTACTGCCGTTGTTGCAAACAGCTAATTACTATGGTCATTTCTAGTCATCGTTTTTACAGAAATGTTGTTAAAAAATGCCCGAAACTGATTAAAAATCCAGAAAAGTTACTTATATTCTTTTCGTAATAGAGGATATCGACAAGATACTCTGCTTGCATCCGTAACATTAGCTTTGAGATCTAGTGACATGAAGCTTTTACACACATACTGGCATATCACTGATACTGCCGATGTCTACTGAAATATATGATGAGATTCTTGACCTAACCCTTCGGGAAAATTTGAACTTGATTTTTCTTCTGTAGTGCGACAGTATTTTACCAGCAGACTAGGCTAGTTGAGCTAGCCGGCGGTTTAGCGGCGAGCACCCCTAGACCCATCTTTCAAAAGTACTATTGTCATTTTCTATCCTTTCAAGATAGAGGTCTCGGAGTTAGTAGTCTACCTGTTTTGGGTTATACTCGTATAATTATTATACTACAGGGAAATAAGACAGGTAAAGGCGAGGTATGGATATCCGTGAACCACCTAAATCCTACCGCTGGCTTTTGCTAGTGCCGGGAACAAGTCCGACTGTCCTGAGTTCCTATCGTGGTTTAGGTTTGTCTATGTCTTGTATTTTTCCTGTATAGTTCCCTGGCAAATTGTGGCATGTGATAATAAGTTTCAGCTATTGTAGATATGCTTTTTGTTATCCACAATTTTACATTTATTTTTGATGCCGACTTGATTTTTTCGCTATGAGTCTGTCAGTGAATGTGATGACTCAAACAATATATACATGATTTCTATGTTCCTTCCGTAGTGCGACAGTGTTTTACCAGCGGATTAGGCTCCTTGAGCTAGCCGGCAGTTTAGCGGCGAGCACTCTTTGACCCATCTTTCAAAATTACGTTTTGTCCCCCCATTTTTCTTTTCTAGATTGTGGTCATGGAGTAAGTAGTCTACCTGTATGGGTTTTATTCGTATGTTTATTCTACGATAGGGAAACGGGNCCGGTTTAACCCTGCCGCTGGCTTTTGCTAGTGCCGGTACCAAGTCCGGCTGTCCCGAGTTCCTATCGTTGTTTATGTTTGTCTTTTGTATTTTTATTGTGGGTTTTTTTCTTGTGCAGTTCCTATTTACTTTCTGGCATGTGGCTATGTTTTTCGGCCATTGTAGGTGTTTCCTGTTATCTTTTTTATTCCATACTATTTTGAAATAAACGGAATTTACACGGAATGCAACAACGGCATCGAAAACGATGACTAACTTGTTGCAAAACATATTCCAAGAGCAATTACTCAACAACAAACAACCTTGACATCTTTTTGCCATTGTTCTTTTTTTCCTCACTGCTGACCCTACATGATTTCTATGTTACGTGAATAAAAAAAAAACTGTGTAGGTTTGTGCACATTGTTCTTATAATTGGTACCATTAATGTCGTATTGTCAAATGTTTGCATTATCCGAAGTCTAATATGACGTCATTCATTTGCATGTTTTGCTACAATATACGTATCTAAAACTATATAAACATAGTGATTTTTTACACTATGACCCAAACAATATTATTTTGGCACAGGTAACTATATGTACAACAAGTAATTATAAGGTTGATTAAATATGACGTAAATAAGTCATTGAAAAGTTTAATTTTAGATAGCAGTAGAAAGATCTTGCAAGTTTTCATGAATTCTTAGAAAGGCCAGGTACACAACTGACCGTCATGCTGACGGGTTGTTGCTGTTTATCAGTCCCTCAAATAAGCATATGTATGCGTTATCTAAAATTAATTGGCGACTGCAGTATGTTGCCATTCAAGTCATTCAAGGATATGAGGCTCTAGATAACACTGCCGACGCCTACCGTGCTTTAACAAAGCTACACTAACAGTACGTTTCCAGAATGCACATGAGCGATACTAATGAATCATTTGAGGTATAAATAAGAAAAATTATTACTTATTAATCGACGTCCTCTATTGGGGCAAAAAATATGGGTGTAGTGTTATGGCGAGAGAAAGATTGACAGATGGACACAATTATGACGGTTTTCATACATTTATAAACAAATATGGCGATATGTTCCATGAGTATTACGAGAGCCACAGGACCCGTGCCATATCCAATTTTGCAATAAGTTATACTTGCAATTTGGATCATTTGAGACGTAAGTTGTCGATATGCGCATATGCAGAGAATAAATTAACAGCAATTTCGGTATTTTTGTTATTTATTACCACTGGGCCGATGCCTCTGCTGGTGGACTGTTAATCCCCGAGGGTTCGCCAACCCAGCAGTCAGTACTTCGTTGCTGACCCGAAAACCTTTTTAATTGTAACTTGCAATATCTAAATTTAACAGAATTTTGTTTAAAACTAAGGAGTATATCCCTCATGCATATCTCTGTTCTTAGCGGAATTTTGGCTTCTCTGTTTCGATCCTTTTGGTTATTTGTTCTCTATCAGCTTTTACACGTTTTTGGTTAATGGACTTCCAAATGTTTTGATTTTATCTCACTGATGAGACAAAGGTTGTCGAAATGCGCATATGCAGAAAATAAATTAACAGTAACTTCGGTATTTTTGTTATTTTAAGCAAAAATATCGATACGACGGTAATAAATCTGTCTTTTGCAGACCGCCATTTAAGAAATTAGTGTTCAAATCCGAAGACACTCGCTTATAGCTGAATCTTGACTCCTTAATGTGTAAAAGCAAGACGAAAGAAGAAAAAATTGTCGCAGCTGTGTCATCTCATCATTTTCGTAGGAAAAGTTACCAATAATAATATCTTTCTACACATGTAGTGATCATTTTTATTAAATATATTGAATAGAACTTCGTATTGGTGAAAACATTGTGCGAGACTTTCAAAAGTTTTAATATCGAAATAATGGAGTATTTTCCACATGCAACGGCTTTGCTTTTTGTTAAGATACCATTTCCCCGTATTGTCTATCAACTCTTACAGTTCTTTGTTTTTTTCTTTCAATTATTTTGATTTGGTCTGCACTGAAGAGACATAAGTTGTCAAAATGGCCAGATAAAATGCCGATATTAAATTTATAGTAACTTCGGTATTTTGTTATTAATTGTAAAGAATTTCCCTAACGTAATAGTTTATTCATTGACAATCCTGAATTTGTGTAAAAAGGAAATTTCTATAGATACATGTACATGAAACTATTTAGAAAATGTTACCATACAAAGACATAAATGTTGTGCAATTATTAGATCACCATACGAGACAGTTATAAAATTACTTTTATTTATAGCAGACACTTTATCTTCCATCGAGTAAAAAAAATATTGACCGCTATCCGGAAATAGCATGATTTGAATCAAGTCTTTAACTTAAGAAAAAGTACTGGTACTTAAAAATAAAGTGCATTTGCACTGAAAAAGAGAAACTGAGAAATGGTTATTGGGTATCCAAATACAATTAATGTGTTCCGTTGTATTCAAATACATGTAAAAATTATACACAGAAAGTTTAAATCTGCATTGACGTAAATTTGGAGGGTACCAGTTCAAGTCAATTATCCACACAATAACTCTAAAGATTTAAATTGTTTACAGATCGATCCTGAACCATGACGAAAATAGACAGTATTTTGTCAAATGGTTTACACGTTTTTAATTGAAGCAGAAATAACAGAAATAAAAAACAAAAAACAAAACTGTTTATCATGATAAGAACATGTAAAAAAAAATTTAAAATCAAATATATTATTTTTTTCTGGTTCACTTAAGGTGTCTGCAGGGTATTATTTTCCTATGATAGAATTTTGTGAAATTTTCTGTGTAGAAACATAATTGTATTATTGTTCAAAATATAAAATAAAATTTGGGGGTCACCATGCATTTAAGTGCAAAAACTGGAATTGAAAATTTCAGGATTTTACATAGAAATGTTAGGGAAAATGTTTATATGAGACGATAGCTTGAAAAATTTATTATAGATTTTGTTCATACTTTGCATGTGTTTTGTAATCATTATATAGTTTACATATAAAAAATAAAAATAAGGGGTCACCGTTGAAATAAGAGAGATAAATTGCAAATTGTTAATTTCTCTAGTGATATCCATGTTAAATTCTTTTATCAAATTATCTCCCTTATTAATTTCTGAGTTCTGTAAATCCAGCTTCAGATTTAAAGCTTTTGTGTTTTAATTCACCTTCACCTTCCCCGAGGGTATTCACCAGCCCAGTAGTCAGTACTTCGGTGCTGACCCGAAAGCCGATACTATTTGGAACCTTGCAATATCTAAATTTTTGTAAATTTTGTTGAAAACTAAGGAGTATCTCCCTCATGCAAAGCTCTGTCCTTAGCTTATTTTGGCTTTACATTTAGATAATATTGGTGATTTGTTCTCTATCAGTTTTTTAACATCTTTGAATTTATGGTTTTCCAAACGTTTGGATTTTATCTGCACTGAAGAGACATAAGTTGTCGAAATGCGCATATGCAGAAAATGAATTCACAGTAACTTCGGTATTTAGTTATTTGTTATGAAAATATTGTAAACGTGGTATGGAATAATAATTTTAAATACTTTGGAACTTTCTTTACATTTCAAATAATTATATTGCTAATTTGTTTAATGAATGAAACCTAAATGAACAAATATAAGACAAAAATGGCGGAATAATACAGTCCACTGAGACACCTTAAGCATGAAGAGTTGTTTTGCCCTGTTCAAAACACATACACATATTATCCCTTCAAAGTACATTTTCACCGTTTTAAGAAAAAAACATGTTTTTTTAATTAAATTTTCAATTGATTTGCATAAATTTTCTTACACTAAAAGACAGGTCGCATCAGCTGTCATTGCAACTAACAGTCGATGAACGTTTAGCTGCAGTAACCTTAGGGTTTCAAAACATTCGGCAAATGAATATTGAAATGATAAATCAGAAAAAATGCATGCGAATCATAGCATTGCTGAGATTACAACATTGCAAGTTGAAAGAAATAAAAAGTTAACAATATTAATATCATGAAACCCCACACTTATCCCATGTTTCATCAAGTACAAAGAATGATGGTATAACAAAAATAGCTTTATTCCACTCTAATCCACTACTGTCCATTTATAGTATAATCTATTTATAATTTCCCTGTCGACAATACTTGTTTTTATAAACACAACATCCTACGATTTTTGTCCATACTAGTATTCATTGGCTTTTTAGATGATTTGCGTAATACTGTCTATATAACACTTGGTGTGAAGTGTTTCCTTCCTATAACTATTACTATAGTAAATTAACAATGTGTAAAAGTACCTCATATACTTCATATGTGAAGCACTTAATTATTTATATTGGAAATATATCATTTTATAAAAACCGTTTTGTAATAGTAAACAGTTCTGAAAAAAAAATAACAACAGCTTACCTGCCCACGGTAACAAAGTGGCACTGGAATTACATTGGAATTACAGTTTAATTTTTGAAAAACCAATTATGTTGAAAAAATCATAGCTAACTCAAAAGCTATAATCAGTACTTAGCGAAAATAATTATTAAAATGATTAATTATAAAGCTTACATGGTGTTGGTGGAATAATTTCTAAGAATTTTTAACGTAACATCAATATAACCAATGACAGATCGTTATATTATAAGGTACAAAATTAAAAAAAAACCCGATTCGTTTGCCATTTTCAAATAATGAACGTGTTTTTAGACAACTAGGAACCTATTGAGTACTAACTTCAATAACGAGAATAACGCGAAAGGGCGCATGTTTACAATATGCCTGTACTTTTGGTATCTCTCAATCCAAATTTAATTTTTACTTCATTTTTGAGTTTTTTTTAAATTTTACATGAAAAGAAATTTTTTACACTTTTGTTTTTAATGCGGATCGTTGGTATTCCGCCATTTTGTATTCATGTTTCATACTTTAATAAGTATTTTTCATTAAAGAAATATACAAACATTTTAAATTTCGACAAATCTTTAACATATTTCGCTTAAAACTCAAATAATGGACCCATTTCTGTAAGTCTAGCATTCATTTTCATTGTTCATTGAACAAAATGTTCAGAATAATATTTATACTGTAAAATTCTTTGAAATGAAAATTTAAACAAGGGAGGTAATTCTCAAAAAATATTGTGCATAGAAATCACTATGAGATTTTGATTTTGCGAAATAATTACATAATGAGGCCCGTGGCCCCCATTTTTCCTTTTGTTTTTAGAAAGTTCAATACAGGGGCTAGCAATATATAAAGTGAATCAAAATTCTCATGGATGTAACTTGAATAATCTTTTAATTTTCCTTTACATTTCAACTAAAAGTTTCCTATTTTCGGTGAAAGATTATGAGCTTATATGGCCCATGACACCTAATTTTTATTTTATTTTTGGAAGTTCAATTTTTGAAGTTTAATTCTGAAAATATGAAAAATTCTGATGAATTTTGCTTATACCCCGAACCACCTTGACTAATATCAATTAAGAATGTATTCATGAAAACAACATTTGTAGTCACTGTATGTGGGAATTATTTTTATACAATTTAATGGTCTTGATTTTGTTGTGATGTTGCTTTTTGTATATTTTGTTGATCCTTGTCATTGTACACGTACAAATAAATGGATATGGAGTAAATGCACATGGGACAAATTCCCTATATATACATGTTAAGATATTTGTCGCAACGTTTCAATAACTATGGAGAAAAAACTGTGAATGCGAAACATGACCTAAGTGCACGTGTTTAATACATTTTTTTATCAATATCTAAGATGGGTTATACCAAGGATAAGGATTTCTGCTCTAGTTAGGTCCTATTGGTAACTTGTTCTCTATCAGCTTTTACACATATTTCTGTTTATGGATTTCCTAATATAGTTATTTGATATTCACTAAAGAGACATAAGTTGTCGAAATGGCCAAATGCACAAACCAAATTATCAGTAACATCGTATCTTGTGTTATTCCTTTATTCCATCTGCTGAATGAAAGAAAAATTGTGTCGATTTTAACTTAAATTGTTAAAAATTCGATAAGAGTAGTGTTGTCCTTGATACAGCTTTGAATAGTATATACATGTAAGAAGCAATCGGAGTGTGTGTCCATTTTACAGTGTTTCAAGAGAGACCTTATACCAAAATTCTTGCAAGCAGCTAAAACTCTTTTTTACAAATTGACAGAAAAATACGGCCTTTGAATTTGATCAATAGCTACTGTATACTAATGAAGAGAGACTGGAGAATGACCACAAGTCCTGCTTTCACACCTCCCCATTCGTCATTAATCATTTTAAAATAGTTAATGGTCAATTTCGATGGATTTATTTTTCTATCAATTTGTAAGAAAGGTTTTAGCTGTTAGGAAGAATTTTGGTATAAGGTCCCTCTTGGAAAACTGTAATAATATTATTGGGCTGGGGGTCCAAAAAATGTACCCGAATTAATACTAGATTATGCTCGAAATCCATACCAGAATAAATACTGCCCTTATGTATGACACCCATGAAATACTTATGTATATTGTAAATTAATTGTATGGCATATTTAATTTGTCAATTCATAGTAAAATTGATATTTTTTAATAAATCTACTTGCAATATTTCACCAATATTTATACTAAATTGAAAAGACAACCAAAATTAATACCAGGTGTCTAGAAATTAGACCCAAATAAATATGAAAAGGGAAAAAGAGCATCAAATAAATACTAGAATTTGTAAAATAAGCACCCAAATTTGCCGCACGTCCCCGTATACCAATATATAGGAAGTTACCCCCCGGGGTATAACTACCCATTCGAAATCTAGATGTATGGCTTAAAAGTTTTAAAAATAATATAAACTCAGGGCTTTATCAGTATGCAAGTCTTGCACTTCTCATTTAATATACAAGTAAATGTACATGTATAGATTTTAAAGAATTTGTGCCGATAATCTGAAAGTGTTCATCACTGCCAAAAACATACGGATATATTTCCGATAGATTACCGTAGTAATTTCCTTTCTTTGCAGTATTTATTAATTAATCTGACGATTATAAATATATCGTTTCCGGAATTATTTTTCATACAGAAACTAATTTGGAAATTATTTTTGTATAATATCTGATACAATTTTGTGTGAATTGCAGTATGTAAATATTCCACACAGATAATATTAGATACAACACATCACCGGAAATGTTTCAATGATCACACTATATGATTAACAAACTACTTGTTGTTAGTAAAACATGCAAAATGCTTGTAACTAAGATGTAATACCAGAAACAATTGAATCATCGCATGTTAATGGCATATGGATGACGAAAATAATAATAATAATAATAATAATAATGACGATAAAGTAATCATTAAGTAATAATTAAAACAAAAAGGGGTTATATAAGTTATAAAGTTATTTTTTTATTTTGCATAAAGTTTGATTTTTAAAAATTTTCTCAAGGATAGAGCGTTAAACATGGCAATTAATACATTTCCTCAAAAGGTATTTCTTTGCCTTATTAATGTAATGATTCTTTGTGTTTACCTTAGGTTGGTCTAAACAGTAATTTTATTTTCATCCCCATCGAGTCGCTATTTTTAGTTCTGCAATATATTTTTGTTGCCTTTAGTTTTCTAAAGTATGCTTTAGTATTTTATAATGTGTGGAATTTTATTCCGTTCAGTATTCTAAAATATGTTTAGTTTGTTCCCTTTAGTATTCTACAATATGTTTAATGTGTTCCCTTTAGTATTCTACAATATGTTTAATTTGTTCCCTTTAGTATTCTACTATATGTTTAATTTATTCCCTTTATTATCCTTCACTATGTTTAATTTGTTCCCTTTATTATCCTTCACCATGTTTAATTTATTCCCTTTATTATCCTTCACTATGTTTAATTTGTTCCCTTTATTATCCTTCACTATGTTTAATTTATTCCCTTTATTATCCTTCACTATGTTTAATTTATTCCCTTTATTATCCTTCACTATGTTTAATTTATTCTCTTTATTATCCTTCACTATGTTTAATTTGTTCCCTTTATTATCCTTCACTATGTTTAATTTATCCCCTTTATTATCCTTCACAATGTTTAATTTATTCCCTTTATTATCCTTCACTATGTTTAACTTGTTGCCTTTATTATTCTTCACTATGTTTAATTTGTTCCCTTTATTATCATTCACTATGTTTAATTTGTTCCCTTTATTATTCTACCATAAGTTTCATTTGTTCTTCCCTTTAGTATTCTACAATATGTTTATTGTGTTTCTTTTGGTATTGTACAATAGCTTAATCTGTTCCCCTTAGTATTCAACCATATTTTTAATTTGTTCCCTTTAGTATCCTACAATTTTTAATGTGTTCTTTTAGTATTCTACAATATTTTGTTCACCTTAATATTCTACAATATAGTTAATCTGATCCCTTTAGTATTCTACATTAGGTTCAGTTTGTCCCCCTTAGATTCCTACAGTATGTAAAATTTGTTCGCTTTAGTAGTCTACAATATGTTTTAATTTGTTCCCTTCAGTATTCTACAGTATCTTTAATGTGTTCCCTTTGGTATTCTTCAATATCTTTAATGTGTTCTCTTTAGTATCCTGCAATATGTTTAATGTGTTCCCTTTGGTATTCTACAGTAATGTTTTAATGTGTTCCCTTAAGTATTCAACGATGTGTTTTATGTGTACCCTTTAGTATTCTACAATATGTTTAATTTGTTTCCTTTATTATTCTACAATTTGTTTAATTTGTTCAATTCAGTATTTTAAACTATGCTTAATTTTTTCATTTAGTATTCTACAATATTTTCATTCCTGTCTATTTATGAAAAAGAAAGGAGATGGGGTAAATGTCAAGGAGAAAACATTCCATATCCAGGTTAAAACGACCCAAAACAAAGCTTCTAGGGTCACCGTACGGTCTTCAACACAGTGAGGAGTATTCTTCCATCTGTTTTAATTTTTCTTATATAGTTTTCTACCATATGCTAACTGGGAAAATGTATGGTACCGGTATATTTTTACGATTCAAATAGGTGGTATGTTAAGCTGTGTAAACACAGTGACATTACAACCGTACACAAATGGGTAGTATGTTAAGCTGTGTAAACACAGTGACATGACAACCGTACACAAATGGGTCGATTTATGATGAATCCAAATTATGATACATCAGAGAATGCCAACTGTATAAAATAGAGAGCACGTGATTTTTTTTGGAACAGCATCTGCACGAACTTACAGTCCTTCTCCACGAGAAAAGAATCTGATTCAAACTACCCCTTTTCCCATTCGCTCTTTAATGTTGGCGATTGTCTAACTTTTTAGTTTTCTATCTGAATTGAATGTTCTGGCGTTATAGGTTATGTTGGTTTTATTCATTACAAGTACTGCACTTCAACAATAGGATCAAGCAAGATTGGCATACCAAAAATAGAAATCAAGCCAGTGTCACGGTCCGAAAATAACAGTCAAGCAAGTGTAGCATTTCGACAATAAAGGCCGACCAAGTTTTGCAAACCGACAAATCGACAATAGGGTAAAAAGTGTAGCATACCAACAATAAGATCAAGTAAGTATTGCGCACCGACAATAGGATCAAATTAGTATAGCATACCGACAATAGGATCAAGTCAGTATAGCATACCGACAATAGGATCAAGTCAGTATAGCATACCGACAATAGAGCCAAACAAGTATAACATACTGACGACAAGGGTCATGTCAGAGTAGGAACAGAGATCAAACAAGTATATAAATACCGACAAAGGGATATAAAAAGTGTAGCACACCGACATTAGGGTCAAGAAAGTGTTGCACACCTACAATAAATATCAAAATACCGAAGCCACTGTTAACCTATTTTCCGCATATGCGCATTTCGACAACTTATGTCTCATCAGCGCAGATAAAACAAAAACATTTGGAAGTCCATTAACCGAAACGTGTAAAATCTGATGGAGAACAAATAACCAAAAGGGTCTAAATAGAAAGCCAAAATTCAGCTGAGGACAGAGCTATGCATGAGGGAGATACTCCTTAGTTTTAAACAAAATTCGGTAAAATTTAGATATTGCAAATTTGAAATGTCAAACAAGTATAGCATACAGATAATAGGGTCAAAAGTGTACCCTACCAACAATAGTGACAAAGCAAGTATATCATACCGCCAACAGGGGTAAAGTCAGTGTAGCATATCGACAACAGGGTTGAAATAGGCATAGCACACCGACAACAGGGGTCAAGTCAGTGTAGCATATCGACAACAGGGGTCAAACAGGCATAGCACACCGACAATAGGGGTCAAGTCAGTGTAGCATATCGACAACAGGGGTGAAACAGGCATAGCACACCGACAACAGGGACCAAGTCAGTGAAGCATATCGACAACAGGGGTGAAACAGGCATAGCACACCGACAACAGGGGTCAAGTCAGTGTAGCATATCGACAACAGGGGTGAAACAGGCATAGCACACCGACAACAGGGGTCAAGTCAGTGTAGCATATCGACAACAAGGGTGAATCAGGCACAGCACACCGACAACAGGAGTCAAGTTAGTTTAGCATACCGACAATAGGTTCAAACAAGTATAGCATACCGAAAATGGGATCCAAACAAGTAGAGCATATAGACAGTATGGCCCAAACAAGTACAGCATGCCGGCAACAGAGTAAAGCAAGTGTACCCTAACGACAATATATAAAGACAATACAAGTATATCATACCATAAATATAGCAAACCGACAAGAGAGGGTAAAAATAATATTTGGGATGGTAGACAAAACAACAGAAACAATGTCTACAAAACTTCATAAATAACAAGTAACATGGTCAAGTACTAATCGAAAGTGAGAATCCTATATCACGTGTGACTTTCACGTTTTCAAAGGAATACAATAAACAAATAAAATCAGCTTATACTGGTATCTGGTCGAGATATGTTGAAAAAAAAAAACATTCATGCATCCATTACGTATGACAAAAATACCTTGAATAAAAAATAAATGTAATTTTATATATTCATATGTTTATATAATTCATGTAATCGTTAATCACCTGCAGTCCATAATGTAAGCAAGCAACTTCTTAAAATAAAAAATAAACCATCACTCTCAGTCGTGTTCATTTAGTTCACTATTGTCTGATAATCATAATCACGACATTACTTAGGGCGCTGGCCTTTTTATAAATGGTAGCTAACAGTTTCCCCGAAGCAGATTGTGGTGTCACCTACACGCTACCTGTAAAACAATGAACAAAACAAATAAAAATATAATTCAAAACAAAGTCAATTTATCAAAAAGTGTCTGAATGCGCTTTGTACACAATACAGATCCTATGATATGATGGAGAGTTAATTCATCAACTTATAGATGTGTGGGAATTATTTTCAAGGACGTACGTATTTTCTTCATATTGTAGTAAAAAGTGAACAAACTTATCCCTGAACAGGTAAATGGTTAAATAGCTATCATAAACCATATTGTGTTAATAACTTATCGGCTATCGGTGTTTTTTTTCCTTTATCGGCAATCGTCGTTTTCATCGTTTACTAGCTAGATATCGCTGTTTTGTTTGTTCAGCAGCTATCGTTGTTTTAAACGATTAGGGGTATAACTGTTTGGTATATATCGACTCCCAATCATTACAAAATATATAGTGTCAATCATTACAAAATATATAGTGCCATATAAGAACATCTCGGCTCAAACTCAAACTGTATTGTCCTTTTGAATATGTAATGTTCTTGATGTTAGTTTTGTTACTGACTTAATCCTGATTGTTATATGTTATTGCCCTTCATGGGCCCATGATTGGAGAAATAAAAATGCCCTTCATGGGCCCATGACTGGAGAAATAAAAATCTTGTATCTTGTATATAGTGCCATATAAGAACATCTCGGCTCAAACTCATTACGAAATATAAAGTGTCATGTTGGATCATCTCCGCTCAAACTCATTTCAAAATATAAAGTGCCATGTAGGAACATCTCGGATCAAACTCATTACAAAATATACAGTGTCATGTAAGAACATCTCGGCTCAAACTCATTACAAAATATACATTGTCATGTAAGAACATCTCGGCTCAAACTCATTACAAAATATACAGTGTCATGTAAGAACATCTCGGCTCAAACTCATTACAAAATATACAGTGTCATGTAAGAAC